>ML825781.1:71865-95194 GCA_009831015.1 Picea engelmannii | reverse complement strand
GTTATAAGCATGATGAAAGTGATGTAGATGCTCATTCCAAAACTTAGGATGATTTCTTTGCCATCTAGCCACCTTCTTGCCCATACCAAAATGGCCAGCACCAAGATAAGAATGTACTTCCCTTATCATGTTGACACTTTTACCCTGTGAAAAACATAGCTTGCCAAGATACAAAAGTTTACCATGCACATAAGAATCCAATTCCTCATATTGGTTAGCACAAAATAAAGTTTCATAAACATGTTTTCCATCAACATCTAAATCATATTGTTCCAAATAGCTCTCATGCATGAAAAGATTATGCTTGTAAATAACTAAAGCACTAAAAATAGGCCTAGTAAGCATATCAACAACTTTATCATAAAAGTATTTCTTATACCTTATCACCAAGTGGAAAACATAACTGTCAAGGAATGAAATGGAGCTTGATTTGATCTCAAATCTTTCTTCCATATGTCTCCTTCAACAATCATACGCCACATACAATCTTTCTTTGGTACCAAACCAATTGGTGACCTACATGGTGAAGTGCTTGGTTTGAGGATCCTTTTGTCAAGAAAATCTTGGGCTTGTTTTTTGTTTTCAACATTTTCCCTGACTGACATCCTACACATGTCAAGGTTTGAAAGAGGACCTCCTTGCTGCAATAGAATCTTTTGTTGGACACCCCTTTTAGGAGGCAATCCCTTTGGTTCCTGAAACATATCAACATTTTCGTTATCAACCTCATACAAATAAGATTGTAACTTTTCATCACATCCTTTGAGAACTTGTTCTTCATCATTGTCTTTGGGTTTAGTCATTAAAAGTACAAGGTTCTTACTAACATTGACTAGTCTTTTTATTTGTCCAGCATTTGTAAGTGACAAATTCATCTTCTTCGTATGTGATCAACACCATTTTTAAACAAATGATAATTGTTCTCATGATGATGGAAAATGGCTCTCCAATCATATAGGTATGAGCTTCCAAGAACAATACCACAAATATCCAAAGGAATGACATCAAGCTCTACCTCATTTATATAGTTTGCAGTGATGGAAAATATGAGTTTACACCTTCTTGTCACATGCAATTTGGCATTGTCACATATCCAACCTAAAGGGTATGGTTTAGGATGAGGAGTAGTTTCCAAATCTAGTTTCTTGACAATCAGAAATAAGGTTTGTTTGTGATCTCGTATCAAAAAAAGTATCTATCTTGGTATGTTTTGAAATTACCCTTTTGTGAAAAATCTCTATCCTTTCTTTTTCATGTTGAGTTTCATTGATGGTAGAATTTGAAGAACTAGTACTTGAAACATAATTCTTACCTTGTAAACCCATGAATGTGATCTTTGTTTCATCTTCCGAATCAGATCCTAAATCTTGTTGTACAGTTGCAACAATGTTTGGCTTCTCTTTGATGTTGAACTTTTTGGGTCTCTTTTCAGGATGAAGTTTCTAAAAATGGTCTTCATCATGACCATCCTTTGAACAATGTTTACAAGAGAGTTTTTCCCTCTCTTTATTGACTGAAGCATTTGTCTCCATTAAAAACTTCTTGCTTCCCTCTTGAGGCTCATTCCTTCCTCTTGCCTCTAAATGAGTACTCTGCACACATACTTCATCTAGATTTGAAGGATTAAACATAAGTATTGTATGCCTCAAGTAGCTATGCAATGCTCCAATGTATTTGAGCAAAGTATCCCGTGAAGACAAATCTACACCCAAAACTAAGGCCCTTCTCCTAAATTCTTGAGTGAAACTTTTCACATCTTGCCCTTTGGATTGCCTAAAGTTTTACCAATTCATAATAGCTTTCTTCATGTATGCTAATGGATAAAATTGCCTTTTAATTCCAACAATAAAATCATTCCAAGAGGATAAAACTTTACCATGATTCTTCATGTCCTCTTGAGTTTTGGCTTCCCACCAAATGAGTGTTGCACCTTCCAATCTAAGAGAGGAAAGATGAACTTTGTTTTTATCATCTTGGATCTTTTGTATCCTACAATACACCTCTATCGGTAGAACCCAATTTTACAACCTTTCTGCATTCACCTCTCCATTATACATAGACAATTCAAATTTAATAACAAGCTTTAGTAAAGGGATTTGTAAAGGAGTTTTACCATGTCATTTTGGAGAATTTGGAGATGGTTGTGAAATGGTGGAAGAGGTGGAATATGGAGGCGAAGGAGGTGGAGAATCACCACTCCCTCCATTTCCCTTTGTATTTTTATCACCACTGTCTCCATTTCCCTTTGGAGGGTTGGAGCTTTCACCTTTCAATATTTCATTTCTTTCTTCAAACAAAACTTTCACCATTTCAACCGTATCAAAGAATTCTTTCTTGAAAGTTTCCTCCTCTGAAGGAAGAGTTATATGGCTGTCCTCATGAGCCATACTTGGTGAAAATCTCCTTGAAGCTTGAGGTGATTTGATAGTTATCCTTCTTGACAGTTGAGAACTTGGCTCTACAAGTTCACCTTCACTTCTTGTGAGCTTCAACCTTGTAAGCACGATAAAAACAAAAAACAACTTGCAAACAATCAAGTCTTCAACAACCAAAGCTCTGATACCAACTGATCTAAAAATGGAATGAATATGTTTCCAATAGATCTTTAAAGATGTATAATACTTATCTCTTTAAATTGCAAGTGAAAAATGGCATGTGTTTGGGTAATAGGATCAGTTTACTAACACACAAATTTAGTGAGTTTTACTTAAACAGGAGCAACATACCAAACTGATAAAAACCATCAACAATGAACACATAACACAACAAATGATAAAGGAGTTCACCCCTCTCTTGGGCTACATATCCTGGTCCAACTTCCCTTGGATCATTTTTATTATGGTTAAAAATTTCTCTTATAGTGCTCATAATACAAAATGGATGGCTTCAATGGATTTAGAACACGACACAGACCCCCGAACCCTCGGGCTTAGATCCACAGCAGGATCATTCTAAATCTGCCCCTTGAGTCCAATTGACTCTTTGATTTCCCCACAGGAAACACACATACACACAATGGTGTTTCTCCACAGGTCCTTATGAGTGTTCCCACGTGATCAAACACAAGGTATCACCCAAGTCTCCTTGATCACAATAAATTTGTGCCCTTCGCCAATTCCGGACTTCGGGTTTCGCGATATCGTGATTCCTGTTGTCGAGTTTCTCGGCTCTTCAATTCGCCAAAACCCGAAATACAAAAATGCCGAAATCTTTGGCCGCGTCCTCCTCCACAACTGTGTTGCGTTTTGCGACTTCAGGGATTCCAGAATAAAGAACCCCAACCACTTGTCTTCAAAAATGTCAAAATGTCGAACCTCGATGCGTTAAGCAAAGGCTGTCTCTCCAACGGTTAAGAACGAGACTTTTTCTTTCGCGGATTCGGAGTTTCAGACTTCACGATTTCGCGAATCCGACTGCAAGACTTCCAGCCCTCCAACCTTTGAAACCCCTAAACGGTCAACGAAGTTTGACTCCACCTGCGACGAGCACGCCACCTGTCTCCTCCATTGTCCTCTGTCTCTGACGTGGACTCTTGCCACCTGTCCGCTCAAGCTTCCTGGCTTTCGAGACTTTGGACAACTCCGACAGACGGTCCCCTACCACTTCGAAACCCCGAACTCTGAAATGGCCCTGACGGTCCAACAGTCGTGATAAACGGTCCACGTTGGATATTGAAATCCAAGTGATGGATTCATCCAATCCCTTATCCACCCTACAACTCCTCTGGATTCTACGGTCCTTGCGACTTCGCGAATTCTCCACAGAGAATTATGACTGTTCGATTCTTCTCTCAAGAATCTCCGTGGAATGAGCCAATGTTCTTTCACTGGGACTTAACCTTCTGCACGAAGATTCTGCTTCCTTTCTTTCTTTGAACACTTCAAAGATGCCAACTCTCTTGAGGTTTTACTTGGCAAACTCGAGTCTCCAAAAGGACTCCTGCATGCACTACTTCCGAAAATCTTTCAAATACTCCTGGGTATTTGATCTCTCGACTCTGTGCACTCTCTGCAACAACAATCCTTCTCTCTTCAACCTTAGTTAATAAATTTTAAGGTCTCGACTAGCCTACGCACACCTTGCACGACTTCTGTGCTTCACTTGCACTTCTACTGGAATGAGAACAACGGTATCCCTCCTGAGTTTTCTGAGATAAAACTCAGAATCCTTGTCAACGCACACCTTGCGGATGTTTCACTGCACTCCTTGCAGGAACTCTCATTCAGGAAGAGAAACAATTGAAACTCATTCTCTTTCTTCTCTCAGACTTCAAACATTTAATATGAAATCATACATTCAACAAAACATTAAAGAAAATGTATAACAGAGAGAATAAAACATCTATAAACACACCATTCAACTTGTATAAACAGAAAGCATCATAACACCATGACTCTGATTCAAAGCTTCATATATTAATTCAAATACACCTGTACATGGGTTCTTCTCTACAACTCTCTGCTACAACTCTCTCCTTCTTCTTCTCTGTGCTAATGTTCTAATGAATCTAATGATACAAAGATGAGGGTGTCTATATTCATTTTCCCTCCTACGCTCCTAAAATTGTCTAATCTATCATTCAAACCTACCTACTTTCATTAACTGGGCTTAAATTCCTTTTACATTGACAGATGAGAGCAAATCGCTTATGATCTATTTACAGCGTTTAGACATAAATACAAGTACGCTTCACTTAACTGTTACATTAATATCCGCTCTTTTAAACTTTCAAAACATTTCAACATGTGCAAAAATATGTGCTGAGCTTTCCAGCTGGCTCCTGCCTTCACTCTCGCTTTGATGCTTACGATGCTCCTGCATCATACTCCCTTGCTTGAAAATTTTCATGAACTCTTGTTCATGAACTCTTGCACGGTCTATCCATGCTTCTAAATTTCTGCTTCATCCTCCCAACTAACATCTTCAATTGGATGTCCTTTCCATTTGACCAAGTATTCAAAATACTCTTTTCTTCTGGTCTTTCTGCTGACCCTCTTGTCAATTATGCTTTCCATCTGTGGATTTTCAGCTACAGGCATTTGTTTTGTCCACTGGATTTCTTGTTGTTCATCCTCTGCACCTGCTTCTTCATCTTTGTAAGGGTACAAATCCGCAATATTGAATATCGGTGAAATTTCGATCCCATCGGGTAATTCAATCTCATATGCGTTTGCCCCAAATTTCTTCATGACCTTGCATGGTCCGATCTTTTTCATCTTCAGTTTGTTAAATGTTCCTCTTGGGAACCTCTCCTTCCTCAGATGTGCAAGAATCAGATCACCAACTTCAAATTGAAGTTCTCGCCTGTGTTGATCTGCTCTGCGCTTGTATTCTTGACTCGAACTCTGCAGTCGCTCTTTAATTCAGTTGTGAAGCTCTTTCATTGCTTCTGCAATGTCCTTTGCACTATCACTTTTGATTTCATATTTCATTTTGTTCCAAATATTTCAATTCAGAAACTCCCCTTGGTTGCATTCCATATACAATATGGAATGGACTCTGCCCTGTGCTTCTGTTGAGTGAATCATTGTAAGCAAATTCCGCCTGTTGCAGGATGTGATCCCACTGACTGTGGTGTTCAGTCACTAGGCTCTACAGCAAATCTCCCAAGCTTATGTTCACAACTTCTGTCTACCCATCCATTTGAGGATGATACGCTGAGCTAAATGACAAACTTGTCCCCATATTTTTCCATAAATTCCTCCAGAAATGTCCCACGAACTTGGTATCTTGATCAAAAACTATACTCGTTGGTAAGCCGTGATGTCTGACGACTTCTTTGAAAAAAAGGTTCGCAATATGAGTTGCGTCACTGGTTTTCTGGCATGGTATGAAATGTGCCATCTTTGAAAATTTGTCTACCACCACAAAGATTGAATCATATCCTCTTTGTGTCCTTGGTAGCCCCAATATAAAATCCATGCTTACTGCATTCCATGGCCTCTCAGGTATGGGTAATGGCTGGTATAACCCTGTGTTCTAACTTTTCTCCTTTGTGTGTTGACAAATTCTACATCTGTCAACAAATTTCTTAACATCTGTCCTCATCCCTGGCCAAAAATATGAGCCATTCAATCTTGAGAACGTCTTATCATGACTGAAGTGTCCGACCAATCCTCCACTATGTTTTTCCTTCAGCAGATTCTCCCTCATGTAGCATTTTGGAATACATAATTGATTGCCCCTGAATAATAATCCATCCTGGATCATATATTCGGTCCACTGGCTTCTGTCCCTGAGAATTGGATTCTGAGATGCTTCCTTAAATTCTAGATCATCTCTGTACATTTCTTTGAGGTTATCAAAACCCAAAGTTTTGACTCTGAATTCCTGCATAAGCAAACATTTCCTGCTCAAAGCATCAACAAATTTGTTAGCAGTTCAAGAAATATGTTTAATCACAAAAGTAAAATTTTGCATGTATTCAACCCATTTTGCATGCTTTTGGTTCAACTTCTCCTGTTGAGTCACGAATTGTAAAGCATGATTATCACTGTACAAAACAAACTCTTTAGGAACCAAATAATGTCTCCATTTCTTCAGCACTTGTATGACCGCATAGAACTCTTTATCATATGTGGAGTACTTAACCTTTGCTTCATTCAAGTTTTCACTGAAGTATGTGATCGGTTTGTCATCTTGGCTCAAGACTGCTCCAATTGCAAATACACTAGAGTCACACTTGACCTGAAATGTCTTGCTGAAATCTGGAAAAACTAGAATTGGCTGCTTAGTGATCTTTTTCTTCAACAGATTAAAGCTCTTCTCTGCTTCCTCTATCCAATGAAAAGATTTATGTCTTTTCTTCACCGTATCCATCACCGGTGCGCTAATCCCACTGAAATTTCGGATGAATTTCCTATAGAAACTAGCTAAACCATGGAAGCTTCAAACTTCAAACACACTCTTCGGCGATGGCCAACTCTTAATCGCTTCTACCTTTTCCGGGTCCATCTTCAGCTCATTTGCAGAGATAACAAAACCCAAATAAATGAGTTATGTCCTCATAAGTGATGATTTCTTCACATTAATAAACAATTTCTCTTGTTGTAACCTCCTCATTACTGCAGTTAAATGCTTTAAGTGTTCATCTTCTGTCTTGCTGAAAATCAATATATCGTCAAGATGTACAATGACGAATTTCCCAATGAAATCCTTCAGGACTTCGTTCATCAATCTCATGAAAGTACTGGGTGCATTCGTTAAGACAAATGGCATGACAAGACATTCATATAGCCCCTCATTCGTCTTGAATGTTGTCTTCCATTCATCACCTTCTCTCATTCGAATTTGATGATATCGGCTTTTCAAATCATTCTTTAAGAAAAAATTTGCCCCACTCAAGCAATCCATCAAGTCGTCCATCCTTGGCAATGGAAATTTGTATTTGATGGTAATCTTATTGATCGCCCTTGAATCTGTACACATTCTCCAGCCTCCATCTTTCTTTGGGATGAGCACTGTTGGAACAACGCATGGACTCAAGCTTTCTCGAACCAATCCTTTGTCCATTAAGTCCTGGACCTGTCTCTTGACTTCTTCATTTTCCTGCGGTGTCAATCTGTACGCTGCTTTGTTTGGTAAAATGGCTCCAGGTATGAGATCAATGTGATGACTTATACTCCTGATCGGTGGCAACGAACAAGGCAGTTCGTCCACTACTATATCAACAAACTCTTCCAACAACTTCTGGATTTCTTCTGGTAAATCATCTATCCTCATACTGGTTAAAACAATTCTAGGCTTCCTGACCACAATAAATTGTGTGTCCTCCTTCTTCTTAACCTCATTAAGAAGTTCCTTCCCACTCATGAGAAGTACAGTGTTTCTCACCTATGGTTTCACTTATTTATCCTTAATCGGCAACAACATGTGTGTCCTACCATTTTTCTCTAGGGTGTATGTGTTCTTTCTTCCATCATGAATCACATTCCTCTCATATTTCCATGTTCTACCTAGCAATAGATGAAAAACATCCATGGGAATGCCCACATAATATTTCATCCTTATATCCTCCTATTTTAAATTCAACTAAACACTATTTAGTGACATTTACCTGATGTCCTTTTTGTAGCCACGAAACTCTATATGGGCTTGGATGTATGATAGTCTCCAGCTCCATATTTTCTACCATCTCTGTAGAAATGAGATTGTTTGTGCTACCGATGTCCACTATGACCTTGCATACCCTGTCTTTGGTTTTGCAGGCAGTCCGAAACAGTCTGTTTCTTTAGGTTGGGTTCTCTGCCTCCTTCTCTGGCGTTAAGAGAACTTTCCACATCATCAAAGATCTTCCACCCTCAGCATCTTCTGCCTCAACATTCCATCCTTGAGCTTCGGAAATGTGAGTTTCACCACCTTCTTTCTTCCTATCTGGGCACTCATAGGATTTATGTTCGTTTTTCCCATAGACAAAACATTTCACTTCACCACCTCTGCCTCTTCCTCTTCCTTTGGCTCAAGGAAAAGTGTTTTGATCAGCATACTGCCCTCTCTGTTAGCTTCCGCCTCTCTCGGTTTGAGTTTGAGGTTTCTTCCCCTCTTCTTTAGATTTATGAGTTCTGTCTTGGGCAATTGTTTCACCTCTGGTTTGACTTCTACCCTGGCCTCTTTGACCTTGCTTCCGACTCATCTTCTCTTCAGCTTTCAGAGCCATCTGATAAGCATCTTCTACATTCTGAATGATCATCATGCTCATCTCATCTTTAATGTCATATCTGAGACCATTCATGTCCCTGACAACCTTTTCATCATCGCTTTCCCAATGACCTACTCTTATGTTTATCCTGTAGAATTATTCAGTGTATTCCTTCACTAACATCAAGTTCTGTCTCAAATTATGCATCCTCCAAAATAGAGTGATTTGATAATCCTTGGGTATGAATTTGGCTTTCATCTTCGCAACCATTCTATCCCAGCTTTTGATTTTTTGCTTGCCTTTGCAGCGTCTGTTAGCCTGCAGTTCATCCCACCATAATGTTGCATGCCCTTGAAGTCTTGTAACGACATGTTTGACTTTCTTGTCTTCCTCGACATCTTCATAATCAAAGTATTTGTCTAGATCTCTAATCCAGTCTAGAAGCTCTTCAACATCCAGGTTTCCTTCATACACTGGAATGTCCATTTTCACTCTGGCACCTATCCTTGCAATAACCTTGAATAGGCGTTCTTCAACTGCATCTTCGTTCGCAACTTCTTCGTATTCAACTTCATTCTCACTTTCAACTTCACTGATATCCCCAACGTTAATTGTGCTCCTCTGTGTTGTCTCCATGGCATCAAGCCTAGGATGTAATTCACGCATTTCCCTTTCCACTGCTGGATCGGGTAATTGCTTGTCTCTTCTCCTCGGCGGCATGGCTGTAAAATTTCTCCTTTCTCTCTGCTACAAAAAGAAAATAACTCTTTCTATGCTCTAATACCACAATGATGCAGACCCTCGAACCCTCAGGCCAAGATCCGCAGCAGGATCGTTCTAAATCTGCCCCTTGAGTCTAATTGACTCTTTGATTTCCCCACAGGGAACACACATACACATAATGGTGTTTCTCCATAGGTCCTTATGAGTGTGCCCATGTGATCAAACACAAGGTATCACCCAAGTCTCCTTGATCAGAATAAATTCCCGCCCTTCGCCAATTCGGGACATCAGGTTTTGCGATATCGCGATTCCTGTTGTCGAGTTTCTCGTCTCTTCAATCCGCCAAAACCCGAAATACCGAAACGCTGAAATATTGGGCTGCATCCTCCTCCACAACTGTGTTGCGTTTCGCGACTTTGGGAATTCCGGAATAAAGAACCCCAATCACTTGTCTTTGAAAATGCTGAAATGCCGAACCCCGATGCGTTAATAAAAGGCTGGCTCTCCAATGGTTAGCAACATGACTTTTTCTTTCGCCGATTCGGAGTTTCGGACTTCGCGATTTCACGAATCTGGCTGCAATATTTCTGGCCCTCCAACCTTCGAAACCTCGAAACGGTCAACGAAGTTTGACTCCACCTGTGATGAGCACGCCACCTGTCTCCTCCACTATCCTATGTCTCTGACGTGGACTCTTTCCACCTGTCCACTCAAGCTTCCCGGCTTTCGAGACTTTGGACAACTCCGACAGACGATCCCCTACCACTTCGAAACCTCGAACTCCGAAATGGCCCTAACGGTTCAACAGTCGTGATCAACAGTCCACGTTGGATCTTGAAATCCAAGTGATGGATTCGTCCAATCCCTTATCCACCCTACAACTCCTCTGGATTCTACGGTCCTCGTGACTTCGCGAGTTCTCCACGGAGAATTTTGACCATTCGATTCTTCCCTCAAGAATCTTTACAAAACGAGCCAATGTTCTTTCATCGGGACTTAACCTTCTGCGGGAAGATTCTGCTTCATGTCTTTCTTTGAACACTTCAAAGATGCCCACTCTCCTGAGCTTTTACTTGGCAAACTCGAGTCTCCAAAAGGACTCCTGCACGCACTCCTTGTGGAAATATTTCAAATACTCCTGGGTATTTGATCTCTTGACTCTGTGCACTCTCTGCAACAACAATCCTTCTCTCTTCAACCTTAGTTAATAACTTTTAAGGTCTCGACTAGCCTGCGCACACCTTGCACGACTTCTGTGCTTCACATGCACTTCTACTGGAATGAGAAAAATGGTATCCCTCCTGAGCTTTCTGAGATAAAACTTAGAATCCTTGTCAACACACACCTTGGAAACGTTTCATTGCACTCCTTGCAGGAACTCTCACTCAGGAAGAGAAACAATTGAAACTCATTCTCTTTATTCTCTCAGACTTCAAACATTTAATATGAAATCATACATTCAACACAACATTAAAGAAAATGTATAACAGAGAGAATAAAACATCTATAAACACACCATTCAACTTGTATAAACAGAAAGCATCATAACACCATGACTTTGATTCAAAGCTTCATATATTAATTCAAATACACCTATACATGGGTTCTTCTCTACAACTCTGTCCTTCTTCTACTCTGTGCTAATGTTCTAATGAATCTAATGATACAAAGATGAGGGTGTCTATATTCGTTTTCCCTCCCACGCTCCTAAAACTGTCTAATCTATCATTCAAACCTACCTACTTTCATTAACTGGGCTTAAATTCCTTTTACATTGACAGATGAGAGCAAATCGCTCATGATCTGTTTACAATGTTTAGACATAAATACAAGTACGTTTCCCTTAACTGTTACATTAATATCCGCTCTTTTAAACTTTCAAAACATTTCAACATGTGCAAAAATGTGTGCTGAGATTTCCAGTTGGCTCTTGCCTTCACGCTCGCTTGGCTTCTTACGATGCTCCTGCATCAGAACATCCAAAACACCAATATGGGATTTTTCAACACCTGGTTTGGCCAAAAAAATGAAGAAGTTACACTTCCTGGAAGTTTTCCCCTTCAATATTGTTGTACTTCCTCGCCAAAACACACCTGTGACAGACTAACCTAGCTCCCACAGCGTTACTGGGCCTAAAATATAGCACATGTGTGCATCCCGCAAAACGGGGTAAAATGTCGAACAATTACCAGACTAGGCGCCTATAAGGGTGGAGGTGTTGGTCGCATGGGGGGCATGTGGCCACATCCTGGCGCCGTTCTCCCCCCCTCCCCCGTGGCTAAACCGTTGCCAAAACTGCGCCAATGGTCATGTGGAGTGGCAATGTGGCCAACGTTCCACACCTACCGGTCTTAACCATTCAAACAAACTGCACCCACGTGCCAAGAGATATAGCATAGGGGTCGTATGGAGGTAACATGACCACGGGCTATGTGTTGGGGCTGACTACATTCAAAATTAAAAACCACACCAAATCCCACACGCCAACACAAAGGGGTGCAAAGTCATATGTAATGGTTCTATGGTATGCGTCGGGGGCTGAGGCCTAGCCCCGACCCTTTACTCCGCCACCATTGTACATATTTCAATTCAAATATTTTATTTAAACATTATGTATTAAGAAATAATGTTGGTGGGCTGGTAGCTCGACCTTGCAAAGTCTCTTCCCCCACACCCGGAGGTCGTGGTTTCGACTCCCATGGAGTTACAAAAAATTTTCCACAGCCAACCAATGAAGGGGTGCCATGTTGCAGCCCATGACTGGGCCACGTGGCACCATAATATTTGCCCACCATAAATGACACGTGTCGAGATATGATTCGCCCATGTCAACACCTACCCACATCAACATCCGCCCATGTCAGCATGCCAACTCACTGCCACATCACTATACGACCGTATGACCTGTACAATCATATGCCACGTCATCACTGTAGGGACTATACGAACTTTATAGTCATCAAAATTTTACCTATTTGGCAAAACGAACAGAATGCAATATCTTTCTCATACGATGTTTGTTTGAGCCCGTTCAAGTTGTGTTGGGTTTGTAACAACAAGACCTAGACACACGTATGATTTGAAGCGATTACAAGCACTTTGATTTTTGAACTAAATTTGATCCCTTGGATCAATAGGTACCCTAATAGGTGATGAGAAGATGTCTTTGTATTGTTCCATGACCTTATCCACTTGCTTCTGTTGTGTGGAGAGGTCGATCGTGGAGGCCATGGATGTGGCTGTAACCTTTTGCTCACTTTGAGAGAAAATCACAAAGAAGATAAAATTTCTGGTCTGATAAATGACCTTCCTACATTGCTTGGCAGAGATCAAGGAAATATCACTAGGTGGGACTACCTCAGGTATCTTGTACAATTTCCTATTCAAAGTAATAATAACACTGCGAGGCCTAGACTCATATACAACATGAAGTTTCCATAAACAAGGTTGGCCCAAAATAAAATCACAAACTTCAAGGCGAGAAACATCACATAATACCTCATCTTTGAATGGCTTGATGTCATACGACAAGAGGCACTGTTGGCTAACTTGAAGGTTTCTTCCTTGGCAGAGCTATCTGATGTTTTAGGGATGTGGGTACAGCATTGTCAGCAGAGCTAGTTGCTTGACGACCTTTGTTGAGATGAGGTTCTTTTGGCTACTACTATCAACGATGAAGTGCAGTGGAGTGCCTTTCACCCACGTCTGTGAATGAAAGAGGCACTCACCTTCCTCTGGCTCATCAAGTTCACCAGGATGGATCTAGTGGTAGAAACAGTGGCACTGGGTTCCGCGTCAATGATATTTCTCCCATTTTCTGGTTCTAACTCATACTTGGAGCCCACATCTAATTCATAGGCTTTCACCTCAGCCACCAATGACTTCTTTGAGTGACAATCATCATTGTTATGCTTGGGGATCTTATGGAAGTCACACCACTTCCCGATATCCTTCTTTGTATTCCCATTGTCCTTATTTTCTTGTGGCTTGGACTGGTTTTCCCGAGGTTTCCCATATTTTCTCTGTCCTTTTTTTGCGGGTTGGGGATGAAATTTCCCTGCTTCTATTGTGAGGGGTTCCCATACCCAAATTGATGTGTTTTTTGTTTAAGCTTCTGCTCGATTTTTTCGGCATATCGATAGGCTATGCCCAAGGATGAGATGTCATAAAAATAAATTTCTATATAGATGTATCTATGCGTACTGTCGCGATACTTGAGCACCAGATGTCGCTCATAATATTTGATACCCAACTTGGTGCGCAAGGTATGGAAGACATTGGTGAACTTTGGCACTGTTTGGTCTCTTTCTTGCCACAGTGTGGTCCATCTTGTATACGAATTGTCATAACTTCCAATAGGGTAGTATTGTTCCTTAATAACATCCCCGAAGGAACTCCAAGTAGGTGAAACTATAAATAATGTGGATCCCTCTATTTCCTTTTTCTCACAGAAAGTCTCCCACCAATATTTGACATGGGGGACGACCTTGAGGAGTGCAAATGTAATATTTTCTCTATCGAAAAAGTTGTGGACAAAAAAATACCCTTCTAGAAGGTTTAACCATTTATCTACGACATCAACATCTATTTTCCCTTCAAATATAGGAATATCAAAATTGATCCATACCTTGAAAGGGGCAGCGCCTCTGCTTGAGGTGGATTCTTCGCTTCTCGGTAGTCGTCGAAGGATTTGTGCAAACATGTCCATCATCTCGTTCCTTTGTCGCTCGAGGGATTCCTTGAGCAACATTTTGAAAGGGTCCCATGTCCTATGATATTTATTTTCTCCCTTCATTGACAGTTTCTTGGGTGTGCGAGAGTAGTTGTCATTAAGAGAAACAAGTTGAGACCCAACTCTTTATACCATGTCTGCGTCAGGGACATGCACTAAAAAATGACAAGGAGTAGACCGCTCTTATACCACTGATATGGATTTATGAGAAGAAAAAAATGAAAACATAGAATTATAATCTTAACATAGAGGCACAATGAATAATAACATAGATACATTAAAAATTGACTTCTATTAAATAAGAAATATGTTGAAACTATAAAATGCAGAATGGAAACAAGCTTGCTAGAATGGTGGCAGCTTATCTCTGAGAAGAAATGTGACGAATACGCTCATTCATAAGAATATGAGTGAAATGAGGCTCTGAAAGCATTTTTACAATAAACATGAATTTCAAAATCCTATACATCCAAAGAAATTAACCCTAGTAGATGAAGCACCAAAATTCATTTGGGCCCTGTTGGGGTAAGTTAGTACATCAAATTCTCGGGATCATAACATTTGCATATGATTTCCTTTTAGGGTGCACGAAATCTCGTTGGAAAGGTATCTATGAGGAGATTAATTTTGGGGGCTCAAGTAGAGCCTTTGACTATCATTGAGGTGCCCAATCGTGAGAAAATGTTGTTTAGGACCTCAAAATGGCCCCGAAAGTTTGGGACACGAAAAAACTGCTAAAAATAGTAAATTGCCAAAAGACTATTTTGAGTTAGTTGGAATAGGTGGGTGGCCACCAAGATTCTCCTAGATCAATCCTCCACCCTTAGGAAGAAATGGTATCCATTGTGTTGAGTTCCCCCATTAGATGAGGAATGCTTTGCTGAATTTGGCCTCGGGTTAGCCACTTTCCTTGGTGCAGGAGTTGCCCTGCTTTGACAACCTGATAAATATGGATCCTCTGTTGGCGAGTGCCCTTGACCTGTGTTTCCACGATATGATCAATGGATGTTTTTTCCATGTAGTAAGGGTTGATATCTTTTGGTGTCAATTTTTCTTCTATCTCCAAGGTGTCCAATAATGGTGGAAAATAGGTCTGAAGGAGGTCCACATTGAACACTAGGTGCAAGACAAGGAAGGGTTGAATGTTGAGATCAAAATCATTGTCATACACATCATTGGTGATGGTGTAAGGTCCATAATAGAGTGGACGAAGCTTCCAATGATTCTCTGTAAGGCGTTCTTTCTACAAGTGCAACCAAACTTTGTCCCCCACCTGAAACTGGTGTGACACCCAGTGTTGATCATGGCACTTCTTGTACTTGGAATTATACTTCTGTAAAATAACTTGAACCTATTGGAGGATGTGATCGATCCGCTCAATGGACCAGGGTCTTTGTCAACTTCAGTTGGAGCATGTGACGAGTCTTCTTGGCTGGCTGCAAGGGCTAGTGCAACATCCATGGGACCCAATGGTTGAAATCCCAACCCCACTTGAAAGAGGTTGTGTCCGGTTGAGATATGTATGGCACTATTATAGATGTGATGAACATAGGGAAGACTCTCATCCCATGTGATGGGATGCTTGGAATTTTACATGCATAGGATGTGCACGATCATCTGATTGATGACCTCTGTTTGGCCATCCGTCTAGGAGTGGAAGGTAGTGGATTTGGTGAGCTTGGTGTCCAGTAGTGACCAAAGGCTCGACCAAAATGTGATGAGGAACTGACTACCCTAATATGAGATAAATTTTTGTGGGATCCCAAAGTGTACCCACACTCATTCAAAGAAGAGCTTAGGAGTGGCCTTAGTTGTGATTCTCTTCTTACAGGCATCCAGAATCACAATCATAGAAAAGTGATCAACAACCACAAAAACATAGTCATTTTCCTACTTGGTGGAAAGAAGGCCCAACATGTAGTCCATTGATATGGATTACCAGGGCCTCTCAGGAGTAGGAGGAGGAGTGTACATGCCTTGTTTCTTAGTGGTCGGTTTGGAAATAGCGTAGGCTATGTAAGACTGGATATACTTTTTGACATCCTGTCGAAGTTTCAACCAGTAGAAATTTTGTTGCAGCACTACCAATGTCGTTTCCATGCCAAAGTTTCATACCACCCAAATGTAGTAGGATTCCCAAATCATATTTTTTCACTCGCTTGATGGAACGTAGAGATGGCCTTGATGGCACAACATCCTATCATAAAGATGGAAATTAGTGACAGTTGTGTTTGTGCCCAACATATGATAGGTGTTGGCAACGTTAAAATCTGTCTCATATAGGTGGGTCCATCCAGAGGTCTCGTGGCTACAAGAGTCTATCACCATGGTGAGTGTCGCAACTGGAGGTCAGCTGAGGAAATCAATGACTTGGCTGGTACTTCATGTTTTATACTTGATTTTGAGGTGGAATTGCTACAAATATGTGGACCACTTCTGATGGAAGTCATTCTGCACTTTTCCTTGTGTCTGCATTAACTGTAGTGGCTTATGATTAGTGTGGATAACTGCCTCCTTCCCAAAAATGTAATTCCTCCACTGGAGATAAGCTTTCACAATGGAGTAAATTTATTTTTCTTAAGTAGGATACTTATGATGACATCTGATAGTGTCTCACTATGATAGGCCACAGGGCGGCCGTGCTGAGTGAGAAATGCACCCAAAACATAATCTGAAGAATCTATCTCAATATCAAAGGGTTGTTGCAGGTACATTAATGAAAGCACTGGGGTTGAGCACAAGCACTACTTCAAATCATCAAACACTTGTTGTTGGGATAGGCCCACACAAAGTTTTCCTTACCACCACCTGTGGTTACTTGGTTGAGGCCCCATGCAATATGGGAGAATCTAAAAATGAAAATGTGATAGAAATTGGCAAGGCCTAAGAATATCTGAAGCTCAGTGAGTGTGTTTGGATCCATATGCATACCATGCACATCAACAATGTAGCCTAGGTACTGGACCATGTCCATGCCGAAGGAACATTTTGCCAAGTTGACATATAGTTTGTGTTGGAGGAGAGTGTGCAGAACCTGTTTAATATGTTGTAAGTGTTCCACCCAAGTCTTGTTGTAGATGAGGATGTCATATAGATACACCACTATAAAATAATTAGTGAAAGGACGCAATATATCATCCATCATCCTCATGAAAGTTGTTGGGGAATTTGTCAAACCAAGGGGCATGAATAGCCATTCAAAAAGACCTTGTTTTGACTTGAAGGAAGTATTCCATACATCTGTCTTCTCTATTGGGACCTAATGGTAGCAAGACTTCATATAAATATTACTGAAGTATTTATCTCCCTTGAGTTGATCAAGGAGATTGTCGATTCGGGAAGTAGGGTATCGTTTCCTGACTGTGATTTTGTTTAGGGCTAGATAATCAATGCAAATTTCCTAGGTCCTGTCTTTCTTTTGCACCTGCAAAATTGGGCTTCCATAAGGTGAAGATCTATTTCGTATGTGCCCCTTGTGGAGAAATTCTTGGATTTGACACTGGATCTCCTCATTTTCTAATAGAGAATGGCGATAAATAGGTCCAATGGGTAGCAGTGCATCGGGGGTCAGATCGATGGAATGCTTGACCTGACAGTGCATAGGTACCCCAATAGGTGATGAGAAGATGTCTTTGTATTCTTCCATGACCTTATCCACTTGTTTCTATTGCATGGAGATGTCAGTTGTAGAGGCCATGGATATGGTTTCAACCTTTTTCTCACTCTAACAGTGAATCATGAAGAAGACAAACTTCCCAGTATGAGAAATGACCTTCGTGCATTGCTTGGTAGAGAACAATGAAATAACACTAGGTGGGACTACCTCAGGTATCCTGTACAATTTCCTGTTCAAAGTAATAATAACATTGCAAGGCCTAGACTCATATACAACATGATTTTTCCGTAAATAAGGTTGGCCCAAAATAACATCACAAAATTCAAGGGGAGAAACATCACACAATACCTAATATTTGAATGTCTTGATGTTGTATGACATGCGACATTGTTGGCTGAATCAAAGATCGTTTCCTTGGTAGAGCCATCCAATGGTGTAGGGATGTGGGTGTGGCATTGTCAACAGGGATAGCCACTTGAAGAACTCTACTGAGATTATGTTTTTCTCACTACCTCTATCAATGATGAAGTGCAGTGGGGTGCCTTTCACCCACATCTGTGAATGAAAGAGGCACTCGCCTTCCTCTGGCTCATCAGGTTCACCGGGATGGATCTTGGTGGTAGAAATAGTGGCAATGGGTTCCACATCAATGATCTGTCTCCCCTTTTATGGTTTTGACTCATAGTCAGATCCCTCATATGATTCAAAGGATTTCACCTGAGTCACCATGACTTCTTTGAGTGGCAATCAACAATGTTATGCCAGGGGCTCTTATGGAAGTCGCAACACTTCCATGTATCCTTATTTCTCTTCCCATTGTCCTTCGTTTCTTATAGATTGGACTGGTTTTCCTAAGGTTTCCCATATTTTCTCTATCCTTTGTTCTGTGGGTTGGGGATTCCCTTTCCCTTCTTCTACTGTTAGGGTTTCCCAGACCCAAACTTCTGCGTCTTTTGTTTGAGCTTCTACTTGATTTTGACAACATTTCGATAGGCCGCGCCCAAGGATGAGATGTCCAAAAAATCCATTTCTATCTGGATGTATCTATGCAGACCTCCATGGTACTTTATCACTAGATGTCACTCATAATATTTGATACCCAGCTTGGTGCACAATGTATGGAATACATTGATGATATTTGGCATAGTTTGGTCTCGTTCCTAGCACAGTGTGGTCCATCTTGTATACAAATCGTCATAACTTCAAAAAGGGTAGTATTGTTCCTTAATGACATCCCTGAAGGAACCCCAAGTGGGTGCAACTGCAAATAATGTGGATTCCTCTATTTCCTTTTTCTCATAGAAATTCTCCCACCAATATTTGACATCGAGGACGGCCTCGAGGAGCGCAAATGTAATATTTTCTCTATCGAAAAAGTTATGGACAGAAAAATACCCTTCTAGAAAGTTTAACCATTTATCTAGGGTATCCGCATAGGTTTTCCATTCAAATATAGGAATATAAAAATTGATATGTACCTTGAAATGGGCAATGCCTCCGCTTGAGGTGGATGAGTCACTTGTCAGCAACCGTTGAAGGATTTGTGCAAAGTTCTCCATCATGTCATTCTTCTATCGCTCGATGGATTCCTCGAGAAACATTTTGAAAGGATATCCTATCCTTTCATATTTATTTTTACCTAACATGGACAGTTTCTTGGGCGTGCGAGAGAATTTGTCCTCAAGAGAAACAAACTCGGGACCCACTTGTCTATACACTGACTATGTCGGGGACATGCACTAAAAAAATGACAAGGAGCAGACTGCTTTGATACCACTGATCCAAATTTATGAGTAGAATGAAATGAAAACACAAAATTATAATCTTAACACAGAAGCACAGTGAATAATAACATAGATAAAATAAAACTTGACTTCTATTAAATAAGAAATATGTTAAAACTGTTAAATGCATACTGAAAACAAGCTTGCTAGAATGGTGACAGGTTATCCTTGAGAAGAAATGTGACGGCTATACTCATTCGTAATAATATGAGTAAAATGAGTCTTTGAAGGAATTTTTACAATAAACATGAATTCCAAAATCATATACATTCAAAAACCTAACCCTGGGAGATGAAGCGCCAAAAGTCATGTGGGCCCAGTTTGGGTAAGTTAGTACATCAACTTCCAAGGGTCGTAATTTTTTCACACAATCTTCGTTTAGGGAGCATGATACTGGTTGGAAAGGTATCGATGAGGGGATTCATTATGGGGGTTCAATCATCATCGTTCTCGATTATAAAAACGTCGTTTAGGCCCTCAAAATGGCCTCGGAAGTTTGAGACCCAAAAAACTGCTAAAAATAGTAAATTCCCAAAAGACTATTTTGAGCCAGTTGGAATAGGTGGGTGGACACCAAGATCCTCCTGGATCAATCCTCTCCCCTTAGGAAGCAATGGTCTCCATGGAATTGAGTTCCCCCATTATATGAGGAAATGTCTGTTGAATTTGGCCCCGGGTGAGCCACTTTCCTTGGTGTGGGAGCTACCTTTCTTTGACAACCCAAAAAATATGGATCCTTTGTTGGTGAGTTCCCTTGACCTGTGTGTCCATGATACGATCAGTGGTTTCATTTTTCATGTAGTCATGGTTGATCTATGTTGGTTTCAATTTTTCTACTATCTCTGAGGTGTCCAATAATGGTGGAAAATAGGGTCGAAGGAGGTCCACATTGAACACTGCGTGCAATCCAAGGGAGGGGAAATGTTGAGCTCGAAATCATTGTCAGCCACAACCTTGGTGATTGTGTAAGGTCCATAATGAAGTGTATGAAGCTTTCGATGAGGCTCTGTAAGGCGTTCTTTATGCAAGTGCAGCCAAACTTTGTCCCCCACCTAAAACTAGTGTGGTACTCAATGTTGATCATGGTGCTGCTTGAACCTATAATTGGAATTCTATAAAATATCCTGAACCTATTGGCGTATGTGCTGGATCCGCTCAATGAAATTGTTGGATTTGTCAACTTCAGTTGGATCATGAAAAGAGTCTTACTGGGTGGCTACAAGGGGTAGTGCAACACCCATGGGACCCAATGGTTGAAATCCCAACCCCACCTAAAAGGGGATGTGGCTAGTTGAGCTATGTATGGCTCTATTATAGTTGTGTTGAACATATTGAAGACTCTCATCCCATGTGCAAGGGTTCTTGGAATTTTACATGTGAATGATGTGCACGATCATCCAGTTGATGACCTTGGTTTGGCCACACGTCTAGTGAAAGGCCGCAACATATCATCCATCATCCTCATGAAAGTTGTTGGGGCATTTTTCAAACCAAAGGCATGACCATCCATTCAAAAAAACCTTCTTTTGACTTGAATTAAGTCTTCCATACATATGTCTTCTCTATTGGGACCTAATGGTAGCCAGAATTCAGATCAATATTACTGAATTATTTATCCCCCTTGAGTTTATCAAGGATATCGTTGATTCGGGAAATAGGGTATCAGTTCCTGAATGTGATTTTGTTTAGGGCCAGATAATCAATGTAGAGTTCCCAGGTCTTGTCTTTCCTTTGCACCAGTAGGATTGAGCTTCCACAAGGTGATGATATATTTCAGATGTGCTCCTTGTGGAGTAGTTCTTGGATCTGACGCTGGATCTCCTCATTTTCTAACAGAGAATGGAAATAAACTAGCCCAATGGGTAGCGGTGCACCGGAAGTTAGATCAATAGAATACTTGACCTGACAGTGCATAGGTACCCTAGTAGGTGATGAGAAGATGTCTTTGTATTCTTCTACGACCTTATCCACTTGTTTCTACTGCATGGAGAGGTCAGTCGCAGAGGCCATGGATGTGGCTGCAACCTTTCGCTCACTCTAAGAGAGAATCACAAAGAAGACAAACTTCCCGGTCTGAGAAATGACCTTCCTGCATTGCTTGGCAGAGAACAAGGAAATAACACTTGGTGGGACTACCTCGGGTATCCTATACAATTTCTTGTTCGAAGTAATCATAATATTGTGAGACCTAGACTCATATACAACATGATGTTCCATAAACAAGGTTGGCCCAAAATAACATCACAAACTTCAAAGGGAGAAACATCGCACAATACCTCATCTTTGATTGGCTTGATGTTGTACGACAAGCGGCATTGTTCACTGACTCGAAGATCGTTTCCTTGGTGGAGACATTCGATGGTGTAGGGATGCGGGTGTGGCATTGTCAACATGGCTAACTACTTGAAGACCTCTACTGATATTAGGTTCTTTTGGATACCTCTATCAATGATGAAGTGAAACGGGGTGGCTTTCACCTGCATATTGAATGAAAAAGGCACTCGCCTTCCTTTGGCTCATCAGGTTCACCGAGATGGATCTTGGTGGTAGCAATGGTGGCATTGGGTTCCACATCAATGATCTGTCTCCCATTTTCTGGTTCTGAATCAGAGTCAGAGCCCACATATGATTCAGAGGCTTTCACCTCATCCACCATGACTGCTTTGAGTGGAAATCAAGGGTGTTATTCTAGAGGCTCTTATGGAGGTCACAATGCTTCCCGGTATCCTTCTTTATCTTCCCATTGTCATTCTTTTCTTACGGATTGGATTGGTTGTCCTAAGGTTTCCCATATTTTCTCTATCCTTTTTTCTACGGGTTGGGGCTGCCCTTTCCCTTCTTCTAGTATGAGGGTTTCCTAGACCCATATTGTCACGTATTTTGTTTAAGCTTCTGCTTGATTTTGACGACATATCGATAGGCCATGCTAAAAGATGAGATCTCCAAAAACTCCATTTTTTTTTCTGGATTTATCTATGTAGACCGTCGTGGTACTTGAGCACTAGATATCACTCATAATATTTGATACCCATATTGGTGCGCAATGTATGGAAGACATTGGTGATCTTTGGCACATTTTGGTCTCATTCCTGGCACAATGCGGTCCATCTTGTATACAAATCAACATAACTTCAAACAAGGTATTATTGTTCCTTAATGGCATCCCTGAAGGAACCCCAAGTGGGTGCAACTACAAATAATGTGGATCCCTCTATTTCCTTTTGCTCACAGAAAGTCTCCCACCAATATTTGACATTGGGGACGTCCTTGAGGAGCACAAATGTAATATTTTCTCTATCGAAAAAGTTGTGGACAGAAAAATACCCTTCTAGAAAGTTTAACCATTTATCTACGGTATCCGCATCTATTTTCCATTCAAATATAGGAATATCAAAATCGATCTGTACCTTGAAAGGGGCGACGCCTCTGCTTGAGGTGGATGTGTTGCGTTGTGACAACCATCCAAGGATTTGTGAAAAGTTGTCCATCATCTCATTCCTCTATCGCTCGAGGGATTCCTCGAGAAACATTTTGAAAGGATATCCTACCTGTCATATTTCTTTTCACCTAATATTAACATTTTCTTGGATGTGCAAGAGAATTTTTCCTCAAGAAAAACAAACTCGAGAACCACCTGTCTATACACTGACTACGTCGGGGACATGCACTAAAAAAATGACAAGGAGCATACCACTCTGATACCACTGATCCGAATTTATGAGTAGAATGAAATGAAAACACAGAATTATAATCTTAACATAGAGGCACAGTGAATAATAACATAGATACAATAAAACTTGACTTCTATTAAATAAGAAATATATTGAAACTGTTAA
>ML825781.1:46172-64736 GCA_009831015.1 Picea engelmannii | reverse complement strand
AGATAAGCTGCCACCATTCTAGCAAGCTTGTTTCCATTCTGCATTTTATAGTTTCAACATATTTCTTATTTAATAGAAGTCAATTTTTAATGTATCTATGTTATTATTCATTGTGCCTCTATGTTAAGATTATAATTCTATGTTTTCATTTTTTTCTTCTCATAAATCCATATCAGTGGTATAAGAGCGGTCTACTCCTTGTCATTTTTTAGTGCATGTCCCTGACGCAGACATGGTATAAAGAGTTGGGTCTCAACTTGTTTCTCTTAATGACAACTACTCTCGCACACCCAAGAAACTGTCAATGAAGGGAGAAAATAAATATCATAGGACATGGGACCCTTTCAAAATGTTGCTCAAGGAATCCCTCGAGCGACAAAGGAACGAGATGATGGACATGTTTGCACAAATCCTTCGACGACTACCGAGAAGCGAAGAATCCACCTCAAGCAGAGGCGCTGCCCCTTTCAAGGTATGGATCAATTTTGATATTCCTATATTTGAAGGGAAAATAGATGTTGATGTCGTAGATAAATGGTTAAACCTTCTAGAAGGGTATTTTTTTGTCCACAACTTTTTCGATAGAGAAAATATTACATTTGCACTCCTCAAGGTCGTCCCCCATGTCAAATATTGGTGGGAGACTTTCTGTGAGAAAAAGGAAATAGAGGGATCCACATTATTTATAGTTTCACCTACTTGGAGTTCCTTCGGGGATGTTATTAAGGAACAATACTACCCTATTGGAAGTTATGACAATTCGTATACAAGATGGACCACACTGTGGCAAGAAAGAGACCAAACAGTGCCAAAGTTCACCAATGTCTTCCATACCTTGCGCACCAAGTTGGGTATCAAATATTATGAGCGACATCTGGTGCTCAAGTATCGCGACAGTACGCATAGATACATCTATATAGAAATTTATTTTTATGACATCTCATCCTTGGGCATAGCCTATCGATATGCCGAAAAAATCGAGCAGAAGCTTAAACAAAAAACACATCAATTTGGGTATGGGAACCCCTCACAATAGAAGCAGGGAAATTTCATCCCCAACCCGCAAAAAAAGGACAGAGAAAATATGGGAAACCTCGGGAAAACCAGTCCAAGCCACAAGAAAATAAGGACAATGGGAATACAAAGAAGGATATCGGGAAGTGGTGTGACTTCCATAAGATCCCCAAGCATAACAATGATGATTGTCACTCAAAGAAGTCATTGGTGGCTGAGGTGAAAGCCTATGAATTAGATGTGGGCTCCAAGTATGAGTTAGAACCAGAAAATGGGAGAAATATCATTGACGCGGAACCCAGTGCCACTGTTTCTACCACTAGATCCATCCTGGTGAACTTGATGAGCCAGAGGAAGGTGAGTGCCTCTTTCATTCACAGACGTGGGTGAAAGGCACTCCACTGCACTTCATCGTTGATAGTAGTAGCCAAAAGAACCTCATCTCAACAAAGGTCGTCAAGCAACTAGCTCTGCTGACAATGCTGTACCCACATCCCTAAAACATCAGATAGCTCTGCCAAGGAAGAAACCTTCAAGTTAGCCAACAGTGCCTCTTGTCGTATGACATCAAGCCATTCAAAGATGAGGTATTATGTGATGTTTCTCGCCTTGAAGTTTGTGATTTTATTTTGGGCCAACCTTGTTTATGGAAACTTCATGTTGTATATGAGTCTAGGCCTCGCAGTGTTATTATTACTTTGAATAGGAAATTGTACAAGATACCTGAGGTAGTCCCACCTAGTGATATTTCCTTGATCTCTGCCAAGCAATGTAGGAAGGTCATTTATCAGACCAGAAATTTTATCTTCTTTGTGATTTTCTCTCAAAGTGAGCAAAAGGTTACAGCCACATCCATGGCCTCCACGATCGACCTCTCCACACAACAGAAGCAAGTGGATAAGGTCATGGAACAATACAAAGACATCTTCTCATCACCTATTAGGGTACCTATTGATCCAAGGGATCAAATTTAGTTCAAAAATCAAAGTGCTTGTAATCGCTTCAAATCATACGTGTGTCTAGGTCTTGTTGTTACAAACCCAACACAACTTGAACGGGCTCAAACAAACATCGTATGAGAAAGATATTGCATTCTGTTCGTTTTGCCAAATAGGTAAAATTTTGATGACTATAAAGTTCGTATAGTCCCTACAGTGATGACGTGGCATATGATTGTACAGGTCATACGGTCGTATAGTGATGTGGCAGTGAGTTGGCATGCTGACATGGGCGGATGTTGATGTGGGTAGGTGTTGACATGGGCGAATCATATCTCGACACGTGTCATTTATGGTGGGCAAATATTATGGTGCCACGTGGCCCAGTCATGGGCTGCAACATGGCACCCCTTCATTGGTTGGCTGTGGAAAATTTTTTGTAACTCCATGGGAGTCGAAACCACGACCTCCGGGTGTGGGGGAAGAGACTTTGCAAGGTCGAGCTACCAGCCCACCAACATT
This sequence comes from Picea engelmannii, assembly GCA_009831015.1. NCBI lineage: Eukaryota > Viridiplantae > Streptophyta > Pinopsida > Pinales > Pinaceae > Picea > Picea engelmannii. The sequence goes on along the minus strand of ML825781.1, from coordinate 62,262 downwards.
ATTTCTTAATACATAATGTTTAAATAAAATATTTGAATTGAAATATGTACAATGGTGGCGGAGTAAAGGGTCGGGGCTAGGCCTCAGCCCCCGACGCATACCATAGAACCATTACATATGACTTTGCACCCCTTTGTGTTGGCGTGTGGGATTTGGTGTGGTTTTTAATTTTGAATGTAGTCAGCCCCAACACATAGCCCGTGGTCATGTTACCTCCATACGACCCCTATGCTATATCTCTTGGCACGTGGGTGCAGTTTGTTTGAATGGTTAAGACCGGTAGGTGTGGAACGTTGGCCACATTGCCACTCCACATGACCATTGGCGCAGTTTTGGCAACGGTTTAGCCACGGGGGAGGGGGGGAGAACGGCGCCAGGATGTGGCCACATGCCCCCCATGCGACCAACACCTCCACCCTTATAGGCGCCTAGTCTGGTAATTGTTCGACATTTTACCCCGTTTTGCGGGATGCACACATGTGCTATATTTTAGGCCCAGTAACGCTGTGGGAGCTAGGTTAGTCTGTCACAGGTGTGTTTTGGCGAGGAAGTACAACAATATTGAAGGGGAAAACTTCCAGGAAGTGTAACTTCTTCATTTTTTTGGCCAAACCAGGTGTTGAAAAATCCCATATTGGTGTTTTGGATGTTCTGATGCAGGAGCATCGTAAGAAGCCAAGCGAGCGTGAAGGCAAGAGCCAACTGGAAATCTCAGCACACATTTTTGCACATGTTGAAATGTTTTGAAAGTTTAAAAGAGCGGATATTAATGTAACAGTTAAGGGAAACGTACTTGTATTTATGTCTAAACATTGTAAACAGATCATGAGCGATTTGCTCTCATCTGTCAATGTAAAAGGAATTTAAGCCCAGTTAATGAAAGTAGGTAGGTTTGAATGATAGATTAGACAGTTTTAGGAGCGTGGGAGGGAAAACGAATATAGACACCCTCATCTTTGTATCATTAGATTCATTAGAACATTAGCACAGAGTAGAAGAAGGACAGAGTTGTAGAGAAGAACCCATGTATAGGTGTATTTGAATTAATATATGAAGCTTTGAATCAAAGTCATGGTGTTATGATGCTTTCTGTTTATACAAGTTGAATGGTGTGTTTATAGATGTTTTATTCTCTCTGTTATACATTTTCTTTAATGTTGTGTTGAATGTATGATTTCATATTAAATGTTTGAAGTCTGAGAGAATAAAGAGAATGAGTTTCAATTGTTTCTCTTCCTGAGTGAGAGTTCCTGCAAGGAGTGCAATGAAACGTTTCCAAGGTGTGTGTTGACAAGGATTCTAAGTTTTATCTCAGAAAGCTCAGGAGGGATACCATTTTTCTCATTCCAGTAGAAGTGCATGTGAAGCACAGAAGTCGTGCAAGGTGTGCGCAGGCTAGTCGAGACCTTAAAAGTTATTAACTAAGGTTGAAGAGAGAAGGATTGTTGTTGCAGAGAGTGCACAGAGTCAAGAGATCAAATACCCAGGAGTATTTGAAATATTTCCACAAGGAGTGCGTGCAGGAGTCCTTTTGGAGACTCGAGTTTGCCAAGTAAAAGCTCAGGAGAGTGGGCATCTTTGAAGTGTTCAAAGAAAGACATGAAGCAGAATCTTCCCGCAGAAGGTTAAGTCCCGATGAAAGAACATTGGCTCGTTTTGTAAAGATTCTTGAGGGAAGAATCGAATGGTCAAAATTCTCCGTGGAGAACTCGCGAAGTCACGAGGACCGTAGAATCCAGAGGAGTTGTAGGGTGGATAAGGGATTGGACGAATCCATCACTTGGATTTCAAGATCCAACGTGGACTGTTGATCACGACTGTTGAACCGTTAGGGCCATTTCGGAGTTCGAGGTTTCGAAGTGGTAGGGGATCGTCTGTCGGAGTTGTCCAAAGTCTCGAAAGCCGGGAAGCTTGAGTGGACAGGTGGAAAGAGTCCACGTCAGAGACATAGGATAGTGGAGGAGACAGGTGGCGTGCTCATCACAGGTGGAGTCAAACTTCGTTGACCGTTTCGAGGTTTCGAAGGTTGGAGGGCCAGAAATATTGCAGCCAGATTCGTGAAATCGCGAAGTCCGAAACTCCGAATCGGCGAAAGAAAAAGTCATGTTGCTAACCATTGGAGAGCCAGCCTTTTATTAACGCATCGGGGTTCGGCATTTCAGCATTTTCAAAGACAAGTGATTGGGGTTCTTTATTCCGGAATTCCCAAAGTCGCGAAACGCAACACAGTTGTGGAGGAGGATGCAGCCCAATATTTCAGCGTTTCGGTATTTCGGGTTTTGGCGGATTGAAGAGACGAGAAACTCGACAACAGGAATCGCGATATCGCAAAACCTGATGTCCCGAATTGGCGAAGGGCGGGAATTTATTCTGATCAAGGAGACTTGGGTGATACCTTGTGTTTGATCACATGGGCACACTCATAAGGACCTATGGAGAAACACCATTATGTGTATGTGTGTTCCCTGTGGGGAAATCAAAGAGTCAATTAGACTCAAGGGGCAGATTTAGAACGATCCTGCTGCGGATCTTGGCCTGAGGGTTCGAGGGTCTGCATCATTGTGGTATTAGAGCATAGAAAGAGTTATTTTCTTTTTGTAGCAGAGAGAAAGGAGAAATTTTACAGCCATGCCGCCGAGGAGAAGAGACAAGCAATTACCCGATCCAGCAGTGGAAAGGGAAATGCGTGAATTACATCCTAGGCTTGATGCCATGGAGACAACACAGAGGAGCACAATTAACGTTGGGGATATCAGTGAAGTTGAAAGTGAGAATGAAGTTGAATACGAAGAAGTTGCGAACGAAGATGCAGTTGAAGAACGCCTATTCAAGGTTATTGCAAGGATAGGTGCCAGAGTGAAAATGGACATTCCAGTGTATGAAGGAAACCTGGATGTTGAAGAGCTTCTAGACTGGATTAGAGATCTAGACAAATACTTTGATTATGAAGATGTCGAGGAAGACAAGAAAGTCAAACATGTCGTTACAAGACTTCAAGGGCATGCAACATTATGGTGGGATGAACTGCAGGCTAACAGACGCTGCAAAGGCAAGCAAAAAATCAAAAGCTGGGATAGAATGGTTGCGAAGATGAAAGCCAAATTCATACCCAAGGATTATCAAATCACTCTATTTTGGAGGATGCATAATTTGAGACAGAACTTGATGTTAGTGAAGGAATACACTGAATAATTCTACAGGATAAACATAAGAGTAGGTCATTGGGAAAGCGATGATGAAAAGGTTGTCAGGGACATGAATGGTCTCAGATATGACATTAAAGATGAGATGAGCATGATGATCATTCAGAATGTAGAAGATGCTTATCAGATGGCTCTGAAAGCTGAAGAGAAGATGAGTCGGAAGCAAGGTCAAAGAGGCCAGGGTAGAAGTCAAACCAGAGGTGAAACAATTGCCCAAGACAGAACTCATAAATCTAAAGAAGAGGGGAAGAAACCTCAAACTCAAACCGAGAGAGGCGGAAGCTAACAGAGAGGGCAGTATGCTGATCAAAACACTTTTCCTTGAGCCAAAGGAAGAGGAAGAGGCAGAGGTGGTGAAGTGAAATGTTTTGTCTATGGGAAAAACGAACATAAATCCTATGAGTGCCCAGATAGGAAGAAAGAAGGTGGTGAAACTCACATTTCCGAAGCTCAAGGATGGAATGTTGAGGCAGAAGATGCTGAGGGTGGAAGATCTTTGATGATGTGGAAAGTTCTCTTAACGCCAGAGAAGGAGGCAGAGAACCCAACCTAAAGAAACAGACTGTTTCGGACTGCCTGCAAAACCAAAGACAGGGTATGCAAGGTCATAGTGGACATCGGTAGCACAAACAATCTCATTTCTACAGAGATGGTAGAAAATATGGAGCTGGAGACTATCATACATCCAAGCCCATATAGAGTTTCGTGGCTACAAAAAGGACATCAGGTAAATGTCACTAAATAGTGTTTAGTTGAATTTAAAATAGGAGGATATAAGGATGAAATATTATGTGGGCATTCCCATGGATGTTTTTCATCTATTGCTAGGTAGAACATGGAAATATGAGAGGAATGTGATTCATGATGGAAGAAAGAACACATACACCCTAGAGAAAAATGGTAGGACACACATGTTGTTGCCGATTAAGGATAAATAAGTGAAACCATAGGTGAGAAACACTGTACTTCTCATGAGTGGGAAGGAACTTCTTAATGAGGTTAAGAAGAAGGAGGACACACAATTTATTGTGGTCAGGAAGCCTAGAATTGTTTTAACCAGTATGAGGATAGATGATTTACCAGAAGAAATCCAGAAGTTGTTGGAAGAGTTTGTTGATATAGTAGTGGACGAACTGCCTTGTTCGTTGCCACCGATCAGGAGTATAAGTCATCACATTGATCTCATACCTGGAGCCATTTTACCAAACAAAGCAGCGTACAGATTGACACCGCAGGAAAATGAAGAAGTCAAGAGACAGGTCCAGGACTTAATGGACAAAGGATTGGTTCGAGAAAGCTTGAGTCCATGCGTTGTTCCAACAGTGCTCATCCCAAAGAAAGATGGAGGCTGGAGAATGTGTACAGATTCAAGGGCGATCAATAAGATTACCATCAAATACAAATTTCCATTGCCAAGGATGGACGACTTGATGGATTGCTTGAGTGGGGCAAATTTTTTCTTAAAGAATGATTTGAAAAGCCGATATCATCAAATTCGAATGAGAGAAGGTGATGAATGGAAGACAACATTCAAGACGAATGAGGGGCTATATGAATGTCTTGTCATGCCATTTGTCTTAACGAATGCACCCAGTACTTTCATGAGATTGATGAACGAAGTCCTGAAGGATTTCATTGGGAAATTCGTCATTGTACATCTTGACGATATATTGATTTTCAGCAAGACAGAAGATGAACACTTAAAGCATTTAACTGCAGTAATGAGGAGGTTACAACAAGAGAAATTGTTTATTAATGTGAAGAAATCATCACTTATGAGGACATAACTCATTTATTTGGGTTTTGTTATCTCTGCAAATGAGCTGAAGATGGACCCGGAAAAGGTAGAAGCGATTAAGAGTTGGCCATCGCCGAAGAGTGTGTTTGAAGTTTGAAGCTTCCATGGTTTAGCTAGTTTCTATAGGAAATTCATCCGAAATTTCAGTGGGATTAGCGCACCGGTGATGGATACGGTGAAGAAAAGACATAAATCTTTTCATTGGATAGAGGAAGCAGAGAAGAGCTTTAATCTGTTGAAGAAAAAGATCACTAAGCAGCCAATTCTAGTTTTTCCAGATTTCAGCAAGACATTTCAGGTCAAGTGTGACTCTAGTGTATTTGCAATTGGAGCAGTCTTGAGCCAAGATGACAAACCGATCACATACTTCAGTGAAAACTTGAATGAAGCAAAGGTTAAGTACTCCACATATGATAAAGAGTTCTATGCGGTCATACAAGTGCTGAAGAAATGGAGACATTATTTGGTTCCTAAAGAGTTTGTTTTGTACAGTGATAATCATGCTTTACAATTCGTGACTCAACAGGAGAAGTTGAACCAAAAGCATGCAAAATGGGTTGAATACATGCAAAATTTTACTTTTGTGATTAAACATATTTCTTGAACTGCTAACAAATTTGTTGATGCTTTGAGCAGGAAATGTTTGCTTATGCAGGAATTCAGAGTCAAAACTTTGGGTTTTGATAACCTCAAAGAAATGTACAGAGATGATCTAGAATTTAAGGAAGCATCTCAGAATCCAATTCTCAGGGACAGAAGCCAGTGGACCGAATATATGATCCAGGATGGATTATTATTCAGGGGCAATCAATTATGTATTCCAAAATGCTACATGAGGGAGAATCTGCTGAAGGAAAAACATAGTGGAGGATTGGTCGGACACTTCAGTCATGATAAGACGTTCTCAAGATTGAATGGCTCATATTTTTGGCCAGGGATGAGGACAGATGTTAAGAAATTTGTTGACAGATGTAGAATTTGTCAACACACAAAGGAGAAAAGTTAGAACACAGGGTTATACCAGCCATTACCCATACCTGAGAGGCCATGGAATGCAGTAAGCATGGATTTTATATTGGGGCTACCAAGGACACAAAGAGGATATGATTCAATCTTTGTGGTGGTAGACAAATTTTCAAAGATGGCACATTTCATACCATGCCAGAAAACCAGTGACGCAACTCATATTGCGAACCTTTTTTTCAAAGAAGTCGTCAGACATCACGGCTTACCAACGAGTATAGTTTTTGATCAAGATACCAAGTTCGTGGGACATTTCTGGAGGAATTTATGGAAAAATATGGGGACAAGTTTGTCATTTAGCTCAGCGTATCATCCTCAAATGGATGGGTAGACAGAAGTTGTGAACATAAGCTTGGGAGATTTGCTGTAGAGCCTAGTGACTGAACACCACAGTCAGTGGGATCACATCCTGCAACAGGCGGAATTTGCTTACAATGATTCACTCAACAGAAGCACAGGGCAGAGTCCATTCCATATTGTATATGGAATGCAACCAAGGGGAGTTTCTGAATTGAAATATTTGGAACAAAATGAAATATGAAATCAAAAGTGATAGTGCAAAGGACATTGCAGAAGCAATGAAAGAGCTTCACAACTGAATTAAAGAGCGACTGCAGAGTTCGAGTCAAGAATACAAGCGCAGAGCAGATCAACACAGGCGAGAACTTCAATTTGAAGTTGGTGATCTGATTCTTGCACATCTGAGGAAGGAGAGGTTCCCAAGAGGAACATTTAACAAACTGAAGATGAAAAAGATCGGACCATGCAAGGTCATGAAGAAATTTGGGGCAAACGCATATGAGATTGAATTACCCGATGGGATCGAAATTTCACCGATATTCAATATTGCGGATTTGTACCCTTACAAAGATGAAGAAGCAGGTGCAGAGGATGAACAACAAGAAATCCAGTGGACAAAACAAATGCCTGTAGCTGAAAATCCACAGATGGAAAGCATAATTGACAAGAGGGTCAGCAGAAAGACCAGAAGAAAAGAGTATTTTGAATACTTGGTCAAATGGAAAGGACATCCAATTGAAGATGTTAGTTGGGAGGATGAAGCAGAAATTTAGAAGCATGGATAGACCGTGCAAGAGTTCATGAACAAGAGTTCATGAAAATTTTCAAGCAAGGGAGTATGATGCAGGAGCATCGTAAGCATCAAAGCGAGAGTGAAGGCAGGAGCCAGCTGGAAAGCTCAGCACATATTTTTGCACATGTTGAAATGTTTTGAAAGTTTAAAAGAGCGGATATTAATGTAACAGTTAAGTGAAGCGTACTTGTATTTATGTCTAAACGCTGTAAATAGATCATAAGCGATTTGCTCTCATCTGTCAATGTAAAAGGAATTTAAGCCCAGTTAATGAAAGTAGGTAGGTTTGAATGATAGATTAGACAATTTTAGGAGCGTAGGAGGGAAAATGAATATAGACACCCTCATCTTTGTATCATTAGATTCATTAGAACATTAGCACAGAGAAGAAGAAGGAGAGAGTTGTAGCAGAGAGTTGTAGAGAAGAACCCATGTACAGGTGTATTTGAATTAATATATGAAGCTTTGAATCAGAGTCATGGTGTTATGATGCTTTCTGTTTATACAAGTTGAATGGTGTGTTTATAGATGTTTTATTCTCTCTGTTATACATTTTCTTTAATGTTTTGTTGAATGTATGATTTCATATTAAATGTTTGAAGTCTGAGAGAAGAAAGAGAATGAGTTTCAATTGTTTCTCTTCCTGAATGAGAGTTCCTGCAAGGAGTGCAGTGAAACATCCGCAAGGTGTGCGTTGACAAGGATTCTGAGTTTTATCTCAGAAAACTCAGGAGGGATACCGTTGTTCTCATTCCAGTAGAAGTGCAAGTGAAGCACAGAAGTCGTGCAAGGTGTGCGTAGGCTAGTCGAGACCTTAAAATTTATTAACTAAGGTTGAAGAGAGAAGGATTGTTGTTGCAGAGAGTGCACAGAGTCGAGAGATCAAATACCCAGGAGTATTTGAAAGATTTTCGGAAGTAGTGCATGCAGGAGTCCTTTTGGAGACTCGAGTTTGCCAAGTAAAACCTCAAGAGAGTTGGCATCTTTGAAGTGTTCAAAGAAAGAAAGGAAGCAGAATCTTCGTGCAGAAGGTTAAGTCCCAGTGAAAGAACATTGGCTCATTCCACGGAGATTCTTGAGAGAAGAATCGAACAGTCATAATTCTCTGTGGAGAATTCGCGAAGTCGCAAGGACCGTAGAATCCAGAGGAGTTGTAGGGTGGATAAGGGATTGGATGAATCCATCACTTGGATTTCAATATCCAACGTGGACCGTTTATCACGACTGTTGGACCGTCAGGGCCATTTCAGAGTTCGGGGTTTCGAAGTGGTAGGGGACCGTCTGTCGGAGTTGTCCAAAGTCTCGAAAGCCAGGAAGCTTGAGCGGACAGGTGGCAAGAGTCCACGTCAGAGACAGAGGACAATGGAGGAGACAGGTGGCGTGCTCGTCGCAGGTGGAGTCAAACTTCGTTGACCGTTTAGGGGTTTCAAAGGTTGGAGGGCTGGAAGTCTTGCAGTCGGATTCGCGAAATCGTGAAGTCTGAAACTCCGAATCCGCGAAAGAAAAAGTCTCGTTCTTAACCGTTGGAGAGACAGCCTTTGCTTAACGCATCGAGGTTCGACATTTTGACATTTTTGAAGACAAGTGGTTGGGGTTCTTTATTCTGGAATCCCTGAAGTCGCAAAACGCAACACAGTTGTGGAGGAGGACGCGGCCAAAGATTTCGGCATTTTTGTATTTCGGGTTTTGGCGAATTGAAGAGCCGAGAAACTCGACAACAGGAATCACGATATCGCGAAACCCGAAGTCCGGAATTGGCGAAGGGCACAAATTTATTGTGATCAAGGAGACTTGGGTGATACCTTGTGTTTGATCACGTGGGAACACTCATAAGGACCTGTGGAGAAACACCATTGTGTGTATGTGTGTTTCCTGTGGGGAAATCAAAGAGTCAATTGGACTCAAGGGGCAGATTTAGAATGATCCTGCTGTGGATCTAAGCCCGAGGGTTCGGGGGTCTGTGTCGTGTTCTAAATCCATTGAAGCCATCCATTTTGTATTATGAGCACTATAAGAGAAATTTTTAACCATAATAAAAATGATCCAAGGGAAGTTGGACCAGGATATGTAGCCCAAGAGAGGGGTGAACTCCTTTATCATTTGTTGTGTTATGTGTTCATTGTTGATGGTTTTTATCAGTTTGGTATGTTGCTCCTGTTTAAGTAAAACTCACTAAATTTGTGTGTTAGTAAACTGATCCTATTACCCAAACACATGCCATTTTTCACTTGCAATTTAAAGAGATAAGTATTATACATCTTTAAAGATCTATTGGAAACATATTCATTCCATTTTTAGATCAGTTGGTATCAGAGCTTTGGTTGTTGAAGACTTGATTGTTTGCAAGTTGTTTTTTGTTTTTATCGTGCTTACAAGGTTGAAGCTCACAAGAAGTGAAGGTGAACTTGTAGAGCCAAGTTCTCAACTGTCAAGAAGGATAACTATCAAATCACCTCAAGCTTCAAGGAGATTTTCACCAAGTATGGCTCATGAGGACAGCCATATAACTCTTCCTTCAGAGGAGGAAACTTTCAAGAAAGAATTCTTTGATACGGTTGAAATGGTGAAAGTTTTGTTTGAAGAAAGAAATGAAATATTGAAAGGTGAAAGCTCCAACCCTCCAAAGGGAAATGGAGACAGTGGTGATAAAAATACAAAGGGAAATGGAGGGAGTGGTGATTCTCCACCTCCTTCGCCTCCATATTCCACCTCTTCCACCATTTCACAACCATCTCCAAATTCTCCAAAATGACATGGTAAAACTCCTTTACAAATCCCTTTACTAAAGCTTGTTATTAAATTTGAATTGTCTATGTATAATGGAGAGGTGAATGCAGAAAGGTTGTAAAATTGGGTTCTACCGATAGAGGTGTATTGTAGGATACAAAAGATCCAAGATGATAAAAACAAAGTTCATCTTTCCTCTCTTAGATTGGAAGGTGCAACACTCATTTGGTGGGAAGCCAAAACTCAAGAGGACATGAAGAATCATGGTAAAGTTTTATCCTCTTGGAATGATTTTATTGTTGGAATTAAAAGGCAATTTTATCCATTAGCATACATGAAGAAAGCTATTATGAATTGGTAAAACTTTAGGCAATCCAAAGGGCAAGATGTGAAAAGTTTCACTCAAGAATTTAGGAGAAGGGCCTTAGTTTTGGGTGTAGATTTGTCTTCACGGGATACTTTGCTCAAATACATTGGAGCATTGCATAGCTACTTGAGGCATACAATACTTATGTTTAATCCTTCAAATCTAGATGAAGTATGTGTGCAGAGTACTCATTTAGAGGCAAGAGGAAGGAATGAGCCTCAAGAGGGAAGCAAGAAGTTTTTAATGGAGACAAATGCTTCAGTCAATAAAGAGAGGGAAAAACTCTCTTGTAAACATTGTTCAAAGGATGGTCATGATGAAGACCATTTTTAGAAACTTCATCCTGAAAAGAGACCCAAAAAGTTCAACATCAAAGAGAAGCCAAACATTGTTGCAACTGTACAACAAGATTTAGGATCTGATTCGGAAGATGAAACAAAGATCACATTCATGGGTTTACAAGGTAAGAATTATGTTTCAAGTACTAGTTCTTCAAATTCTACCATCAATGAAACTCAACATGAAAAAGAAAGGATAGAGATTTTTCACAAAAGGGTAATTTCAAAACATACCAAGATAGATACTTTTTTTGATACGAGATCACAAACAAACCTTATTTCTGATTGTCAAGAAACTAGATTTGGAAACTACTCCTCATCCTAAACCATACCCTTTAGGTTGGATATGTGACAATGCCAAATTGCATGTGACAAGAAGGTGTAAACTCATATTTTCCATCACTGCAAACTATATAAATGAGGTAGAGCTTGATGTCATTCCTTTGGATATTTGTGGTATTGTTCTTGGAAGCTCATACCTATATGATTGGAGAGCCATTTTCCATCATCATGAGAACAATTATCATTTGTTTAAAAATGGTGTTGATCACATACGAAGAAGATGAATTTGTCACTTACAAATGCTGGACAAATAAAAAGACTAGTCAATGTTAGTAAGAACCTTGTACTTTTAATGACTAAACCCAAAGACAATGATGAAGAACAAGTTCTCAAAGGATGTGATGAAAAGTTACAATCTTATTTGTATGAGGTTGATAACGAAAATGTTGATATGTTTCAGGAACCAAAGGGATTGCCTCCTAAAAGGGGTGTCCAACAAAAGATTCTATTGCAGCAAGGAGGTCCTCTTTCAAACCTTGACATGTGTAGGATGTCAGTCAGGGAAAATGTTGAAAACAAAAAACAAGCCCAAGATTTTCTTGACAAAAGGATCCTCAAACCAAGCACTTCACCATGTAGGTCACCAATTGGTTTGGTACCAAAGAAAGATTGTATGTGGCGTATGATTGTTGAAGGAGACATATGGAAGAAAGATTTGAGATCAAATCAAGCTCCATTTCATTCCTTGACAGTTATGTTTTCCACTTGGTGATAAGGTATAAGAAATACTTTTATGATAAAGTTGTTGATATGCTTACTAGGCCTATTTTTAGTGCTTTAGTTATTTACAAGCATAATCTTTTCATGCATGAGAGCTATTTGGAACAATATGATTTAGATGTTGATGGAAAACATGTTTATGAAACTTTATTTTGTGCTAACCAATATGAGGAATTGGATTCTTATGTGCATGGTAAACTTTTGTATCTTGGCAAGCTATGTTTTTCACAGGGTAAAAGTGTCAACATGATAAGGGAAGTACATTCTTATCTTGGTGCTGGCCATTTTGGTATGGGCAAGAAGGTGGCTAGATGGCAAAGAAATCATCCTAAGTTTTGGAATGAGCATCTACATCACTTTCATCATGCTTATAACCAGGCCAAGAAGTTCATTGAACCAGTTCAGTTTGTGCAACAAACTGTTCAAGAACAGTTGAGAAAGAGCCAAGCCAAGTACACAATCAGGCATGACAAGTTATGTATTGGCCTCAAAGGAACCAATCCAAGTAAGGATGGATGGATTGAGATTGAAAAGGTGGAGGAATTGTACCCTCATATACATATTGACTAAAAGTAGTCTTTTGGAGGTCCAAAAGCTTCCCAATGGGGAGGTGTGATCCAGGGGATCAAATTTAGCTCAAAAATAGAAATGCTTGGAATCACTTAAAATCATACTTGTGCATAGGACTCATTGTTACGAACCTAGCACAACTTGAACGAGCTCAAACGAACATTATAAGAGCAAGATATCACATTCTGTTCGTTTTGCCAAACATGCAAAATTTTGATGATCATGCAGTCCATACAATGTTGACGTGGCAGATGACCGTATAGGTCGTACAGTCGTACAGTGACATGGCAGTGAGTTGGCATACTGATGTGGGAAGGTGTTGACATGGGTGAATCACATCTCGACATGTGTCATTTCTGGTAGGCAAATATTATGGTGCCACATGGCTCGGTCATGGGTTGCCACGTGGCACCCCTCCATTGGTTGGTTGTGGAAAAATGTTTTCAACTCCATGGGAGTTGAACCCATGACCTTCGAGAGTGGGGGAAGAGACTTGGCAGAGTTGGGCTACCAGCCTACCCAAATTGGTTCTTAATACATAATGTTTAAATAAAATATTTGAATTGAAATATGTACAATGGTGGCGGGGTAAAGGGTCGGGGCTAGGCTCCATCCCCCGACGCATACCATAGAACCATTCCATATGAATCTTCACCCATTTGTGTTGGCTCATGGGAGTTGGAGTGGTTTTTAAGTTTTAATGGAGTCAACCCCAATGCATAGTCTGTGGTCCTGTTACCTCCATACGAACACCATGTTATACCTCTTGGCGCTTGGGAATGGTTTGTTTGAATGGTTAAGCCCGGGAGGTGTGGAGCATTGACCACATGGACACTCCACGTGACCATTGGCATTTTTTNTGCCCTTATAAGTCCCTAGTTTGGTAATTGTTCGACATTTTTCCCCATTTTGTGGGATACACACGTGCACTGGGTTTTAGGCCCAGTAATGTTGTGGGAGCCAGGTTAGTCTATCATAGGTACATTTTGGTGAGCAGGTATAGCAAGCTTGAAGAGGAAAACTTCCAAGAAGTGTAACTTCTTTATTTTTTGGCCAAACCAGGTGCCGAAAAATCCCCGCTAGGGGTTTTTGGACGTTTTGAAGCCAATGAATCCATCCATTTTGTATTCTAAGCACTGTAAGAGAACTATTTAAGCATAATGAAAATTATCCAAGGGAAGCTGGACCAGGAGATGTAGCCCAAGAGAGGGGTGAATGCCTTTATCATTTGTTGTGTTATGTGTTCATTGTTGATTTTTTTTATTAGTCTGATATGATTCTCCTGTTTAAGTAAAAATCACTAAATTTATGTTAGTAAAATGAACCTATTACCCAAACACATGCCATTTTTCACTTGCATTTTAAAGAGATAAGTCTTCTACATTTTTAAAGATATATTGGAAACATATTCATTCCATTTTCAGATCACCTATGCACTTCAATTCAAGCATTCCATAGATCTGACCCACGATTCTCTGCTACCCAATGTGTCATTCTATCGCTACTCTTTGTTAGAAAATAATGAGATCCAGCGTCAGATCCACGAATTTCTCCACAAGGGGCCTTGATTGAGCCCGAAATATGAATATCCTCATCGATACCTTTCCAACGAGCTATCATGCACTCTAAATAGATATTGTATGCAAACATTACGACCCCGGGAGGTTGATGTACTAACTTACCCCAACGTGGTCCACATGAATATTGGCGCTTCATCTCCTAGGGTTAGGTTTTTGGATGTCTAGGGTTTTGTAATTAATGTTTATTGTAAAAATTACTTTAGAGCCTCATTTTACTCATCATCTTGTGAATGAGCATAGTTGTCACATCCCTTCTCATAGATAAGCTACCACCATTCTAGCAAGCTTGTTTTCAGTCTGCATTTTACAGTTTCAACATATTTCTTATTTAATAGAAGTAAAGTTGTACCATATCTATGTTATTATACATTGTTCCTCTTTATTAACATTATAATTCTGTGTTTTCATTTCGTTCTGCTCATAAATCTAGATCATTTATGTTGTTAAACAATATGGTTTTAAGATTTGTTCTGGGTCTTATCCCCTGGAGTGCCTCGACATAATTCCATTTACACCATAGAACATCTCGAGGGATAACATCTAAAATGGCACCATTTCTAGGGAAAAAAGATTTAATATATCTTTTCCTAGGGATACGACATAGCAGATTTGATATTCGAAGGTGAAATATTTTCAGACACCCGACAGTTAAGTTATGTCACCTAGCAAGTCCATGGGAAGATGATATAGCATCTAATAGAATATATACTAGAAGAAATCCAGATCCTAAATTTACTCTAGTATACATAGACCCCGAGAAACTCGTGACTTGGATAAATCTCAGAGAATGTCATATATCTTCGCCTCGAAGTAACCCTAATTTGGAATCTTTTCATTCTATTGTTCATGTAGGAAGTGAATATTTGGAGCTAGTTGATATACCTGTTGATTCCACTTCTACTAATAAGATACCTCCTGAACCTTTAATAGATATGCATAATTTTATTTTGGGATTATGTCAAGAAGTGAGCTCTTCCTTTAAGCCATTTTTTCTGAAAAACCCTATTATCCCTCCATCAGTTGAAGTCCATAAAATTATCTTGCATAACCTCGTGGATAATTTAGAAGAAGGAAAAGTTGGGGGGGTCAACCTCCACCACCACCCTTAAACCCCTGGTGCATGGCCCGATTCATCCCTTTACATTCTCCTGCTCACGTCCATGACTTACCTGAAAATTACTTGAATTTGTTACCCAAATACAATGGTGAACCATCCCTTTTCGCTAAAGAACACCTAGCAGCCTTCAAGGATTTTACTGATAACTTGTTCATGGAGCATGACGATGTATTCATGAAGTTTTTTGTTCAAAATCTAGAGGGATATGTTCATAAATGGTTCAAAGAACTCCCCACAACCTCCATTTACAGTTGGCAAGATCTTGAATCTGCATTCATTAAGTAGTGGGGGGAGAAAAGGGATAGCCTTTATTACTTAACTGAATTCAACTCCCTCAAGAATAAGGAAAAAAAAAAAATTGATTTTAACAGAAGTTTTAATAATCTTTACAACAAGATTCCAAGAGAAATAAATCCTTTGAAACAAGAAAACAAGGTCACATATGTTGGGTATTTTGATGCATATTTTTCCATGGAATTGTTGGCACAGGGGCAGACCTGGGGTTCAACGCTCAAGAGCGCACCAACAAAGCCCTAACTACCGGCCCTTTCAACAACACCTGCAAAGTAGATGAAGTCTCATCTGAGGTAGAGGCAGGGGTGGTTTCAAGACTCAAGTGTCTGAAACCTTAGTTGGGACACCGATCTGTGATTATATCTACTACAAGTCACTTAGCATAGATCATTCATCTATATTTAACCCTTATGGTACTTCGCAGATGGCACAGAGCATCACAGTGAATACTTAGACTAAAGATGATTCATCACTTAGCCAAAAAACATAGATTACATTCAAAAAATCAAGCACTAAACATCTTATATATCATATATAACATTCATTCCTATATCATAAGCATAGAGCATAACTATATATACTTAATCACAACAAGCACTTAGCCAAAAGGAAGAAACACTTAGATCAAAGCACAGAGAACATTACACAGAGTTACTATGGTTGAACCCCACCCTGGGGCTACATCCACAAAGTATTCTTCTTTATATTATCTTGGTCAAGAAGTTACAGCACAAAGCTTCAATGACCCTTACTTCACACAGGACAGAAGATTTGCGCAGCTCGCTAGATCCTTCTTCCTTGCATTCGGCACAAAACCACAACAACTTGCACTTATCCTTCCAATCTCTTTACAGTTATGAACAGAGAACTTGTGATACACATCCGATCACACAGATCCAACTACTAGCACTAAGCCTT
>ML825781.1:34709-46154 GCA_009831015.1 Picea engelmannii | reverse complement strand
GCCTAAGTATCTATTTATAGATTACAAAATGGGCCTAAATATGGGTAATCCCACAGGCTGACATCCCTTTCCCTTTACATCAACCCAAAAACCTTAAAAGGTACCCAAAAATAGGTCTTTCTTGCTTCGCATTGCGCTCCATCTTTAGCAAGTTGTCACAGTCCCAAAATGGTCGAATATGACCAAGTATACTTCAAAACTTGGTCAAGGGCCAACACTCACCTGTGACTCATCCCGAGTCACTCAGGTCTATTCAATTCCACCTTGAATGCCTCGAGCTTGGCTCGAGCTGCTTCGACCTGCTGCAATGCGACAACCTCTTGCTTAGTAAGTTCCTGGATCATTGTGTCATTGAGCGGTCCTTCCAGGCATTGTTCTATAGTGATGACAACCTGTTCGAGTTCAACTTCCTAGCTTTCAAGTTTAGTGAACAGTTGGCATGCCTTTTCTTGGATCAGTTGAAGTCGTTGGGAGACTTCCATCACTTTACTTTGTAGCACATGTACATGTTGTTGGGTTGTGCATTGTTCTATGAACCTCTTCATTCTTTCTACTGGGGTCAAAGCCTTTATCTTCACCTGTAGCGTGTCTGCATGCTACTTGGCTTCTTGGAGTTGTGCCTCCAATGTCTCCAATTTTGGAGTCTCTGCGAGGGTCTAATAAGTCTGGGCGCTTCTAGCACTCAGTTGCTTGCATTCCAAGAAAAAGGTTTTTAACTGGCCAACTATGCTTCGAGCAGTGGCCTCTCATAGATCTCTAATTTCCTGAGGGGTCTCAGGCACGATGCGGAGCTCCATATCTGTGATGCGTTATTGGAGTTGTTGGATTACTTCTTCCAGTTGGGTCACCTGCTGTGGGAGACGATCTTCCATCTTCACCTCTATGACTGTCACAGAGTGCAGTGTTTTGTGAATCCTTTCTTGGGCTTCAATTTGCTCTGCTAGCAACTGTGCCTTTTCCTCATCCCACTTCTCTTACACGGAAAGATTTTCTCATTTTGCCTCCTTATTTTGTTCTAGAAGTGTTGTTTGTGCTTGCATCAAAGCCTGGGTGGATTGCGTTGTGTCTTCTTGAGCTTGTCGAAGGTGAGCTTCGACGTGATCAGCAATCTGGTGTAACTATGTGGGCTCATCGCCTGTTCCTAATGCTTTGCTTATCAAGGGTGATGTATACACTACTTGGCTGGACTGGAGTGTCTGCTGCACTTCTTTGAGTTTGCCTTTGATTCGGTTGAAGATATCTTCCTTCTTTGATTCTTTCTTTTCTGCGAGCTCGAGTGAAACGTCGTTCAGCGCAACCATTAAGAAGTCAAAGTCATCCGGGGTAAGGGTAGTTTTAAGCATGGTCTAGGTAGCCTTAGCTTTCTTTCGGCAGGAGGGTTTTGGTGGTTTCATCTTTCTTTTCATGGAGGGATCCTCCTCCTCTCTTGGTGGAGTCACTTCGCCTCTGTTTTGCTCCACTTCTGTACCGCCTAGCTCATCACCATCATCTCCTTGCATAGGTGAGATCGAAGCAGTCTTCGTGGATGTGCTAGGGACATATTTAACTTCATCATCCTTCTTAGTCCTGCTTGGCCCAGGTGTATCCGGCATAGTTTCAGGGCTTTCCTCATCAGACATATCTATGGGGTCTACTACAACAAGTAGGTCTGTTGACCATTCCTTGGTGATCTCCTCCAAGTCGTCCTCTGTCATCTTGTAGTAGGATTGGAGATGATGTTTATTTTCATCACTGCGAGCTCTAATGTAGATGAAGTGGTGATCTGCGCTAAACTTCATCAAAGGTATAAACCTATGAAGTGTGTTCGGGGTTATTTGCGGTGTATACTGAATTGCAGTTTTTAGTTGGTTGAAGTAGGTGTGGAAGACAACATTAGACTGCCACTTCTTGGTCATGTCGCTGGAGTACCACAGCGTACAAAACTTCACGGCCAGTGGTTCAAAAGGTTCAATCTCCGGGAAAGTGGCTCCCTCTGGAAGCTCCCAAGCGATGAAAGCGATGAGTATGAGTAGCCAACTAAAGTGGAACTCATACCCTTGGTCTTGCGCACCTCTACAATCCAGTTCTAACTGGTTGACGAGATATTGCGCCCAATATATCTGTAGTCCCTCGGCGCACTTCCCTTCGAGGTCAACTACGAAGCCATTCACCTGTGTTGGTCTGTTCTTACAAACTAATTTGTTTGCGATCAACTGACATGCAAGGCGCACTGCACGCAAAAGTATGCACAATGCGTGGCACGACGGACAAAGTAGGGAAACTTAACAACGGTCTGCTTCTAACGGATATGGGGCCTGCATTAACTCTATTCTATTCATTCTGATGTTGTTCAACGGTCTAGTGGGAACCCATAATTGCTTTTCGACCCGTTCGAGGTGGAAGTCGAACGGGTATATCGGTCCAATGGCTATATTACTGCACCATGGCGAAGTGCCAGATGTCGTTGTTCTGATATCTCGGTGAAGCTCCATTCTTGTGATTTTTCCTTCCATGAAGTTCCTTTTGGAGTCGTTTGTAGCTTTCCGATTTTGTCCCTCTTCTTACTTAACTTCCTAGCCTTTTTCCCAGTGATCTTAGTCTCGGTCACCCTCTTTCCATTTTGAATCTTATCTTCTCTTGACATAGTCACTTCGGGTTGCCTACGATCTTTCCTCAGATCCAAGGGTAATACTCCTTCATCATATGGGTTAGATATTTTGGTCTTCTGTGGTTCCTCTAACACTCTTATAGCTTCGACATCTAGGTTCCTGGTGTTTAACAATGAAGATTTGTTCTCTTGTTCCTCCATCAAGTAGGCAATTCTTCTAGTCATAAATTCCATGAGTTCTTGCTTCTTCTGTTCTAGGGCTTCCTTTTCTTCTTTCCTTTGGATCTGGTCTTTTTCAATCCATATATTTCCTAGCAAAGCTAGAAATGGGGAACGGTCCTCAGTAAATCTAATGACTTCGAACTCTTCCTCTGTCTAAGTTCCATGGGTATTCATAGCTATCTGGGTAATTCTGCCACATAGGGTTACCATTTTGCCTTTAAATAATCCGATGGTTCCTAGTGAAGGGACCAGAGAAGGCCTTCCGAGGGTTTCCCAAGTTCTTTATGTCATAATATTCATCGGTGTTCCCTCATCTAGGGCACAGTCAATGTCGAAGTCTCCTATTCTTACTTCGATTTTCTCCTGTTCTTTGAAGATTTCTGACAAACTGACATCCTTATGATCATCTAGGGTTTCTTTGATTTTCAGTAACATGATCTCTAATTCTTTCTGGGGTTCTTCCATAATTTTAGTCTCTTGATCTCCTTCAGAGTTTGCTTGTTCCATATTCATTTTTTCAAGTCTAGCAATCATTCTAGGGAAATCCAATACTTCATGGTCCATAGATTTACAACAAAGGCAACTAGGGTTTTTCCTAGAGCATTCCTTAGCAAGATGGCCTGGTCTTCTGCAACTGTAACAAAGAGTTAATCATCTCTTTCTCTTCACTAATCCCCAACTCTTATTGTACTGCGCGCTAGGATCATAATGGTTGGCCTGAAAAATTTATTTCTGGGATCTTTCATCCACTTGTTAGTCCATACATTCTTTCTATGCATAGGTATAACATATCTATCTTTATACTTATCATATCTATTCATATCAAACTTTCTTTCATCTATTAATGCCCTAGTTTTTAAGCTAGAACAGAATCTATCAAACATACCTAGATCCATGTTCTAGAAACAAAAAAATTCACTTATCTATAGAGCACAAAGCTTCCAGATCTAAGAAATTTTGACTATTCTTACCTTTATTAGAGAACAAAGCTTATAGATCTAAGAAATTTTGACTATTCTTACCTTTATTAGAGCACAAAGCTTACAGATCTTACCTCTTTTCTGCAGATCTGACTTCTTTCTTTGAGAAATTTCCACTTTTACTTTTCTTAGAGCACAGATCGTTCAGATCTTGCTTCTTTTCTTCAGATCTGATCTTCCTTTCTTCATATCTGACCTTATTCCTAGCACAAAGTTGCATAGGTCGAGTAAAAATTTGTGCACTATGGAAACAGATCTACCCACAAAGCTTTCTTTTGCACAACGTTTATTTTTCCTTAGTTCCCAGCAATCACAGTTTCAGGTCCTGGCAACGGAACCATTTGTTGGCACAGGTGCAGACCCGGGGTTCAAGTCTCAAGAGCGCATCAACAAAGCCCTAACTATCGGGCCTTTCGGCAACACATGCAAAGCAAATGAAGTCCCACCCGATGTAGAGGTAGGGGTGGTTTCAAGACTCAAGTGTCTGAAACCTTAGTTGGGACACCGATCTGTGAGTATATCTACTACAAGGCACTTGGCATAGATCATTCATCTATATTTAACCCTTATGGTACTTCGCAGATGGAACAGAGCATCGCAGTGAATACTTAGACTAAAGATGATTCATCACTTAGCCACAAAACATAGATTATATTCAACAGATCAAGCACTAAACATCTTATATATCATATCTAACATTCATTCTTATATCATAAGCACAGAGCATAACTAGATCTACTTAATCACAACAAACACTTAGCCAAAAGGAAGCAACACTTAGATCAAAGCACAGAGCACATTACACAGAGTTACCATGGTTCACCCCCACCCTGGGGCTATGTCCACAAATTCTTCTTCTTTATATTATCTCGGACAAGAAGTTACAACACAGAGATTCAATTACCCTTACTTCGCACAGGACAAAAGATCTGCACAGCTCGCTAGATCCTTCTTCCTTGCACTCAGCACAAAACCACAACAACTTGCACTTAGCCTTCCAATCTCTTTACAGTTATGCACAGAGCACTTGTGATACACATTCGATCACACAGATCAAGCTACTAGCACTAAGCCTTTAGCTATACCTTTGCACTAAATTGTGCCCCCCCCCCTTTCTACTTACATTGCCTAAGTATCTATTTATAGATAACAAAATGGGCCTAAACATGGGTAATCCCACGGACCGACATCCTTTTCCCTTTACATCAACCCAAAAACCCAAAAATAGTTCTTGCTTGCTTCGCATTGTGCTCTGTCTTTGGCAAGCTGTCACAGTCCCAAAATGGTCAAATATGACCAAGTATACTTCAAAACTTGGTCAAGGGCCAACAGGAATTAAGAGAAAGAAGAGCCCCCAACTTGTTGATAATGCAATATGATGTAATATATATTGAGGGAAATATAATTGCATCAGGAAAAATGAACCAAAAGTTTTATCAAGAAGACAAGAATAAGATTAGAGAAGACTGTGATCCTCCAAATCCGGCCAAAGATTCTCATGAGGTTCGAATGGATGAAATTTCTAGACTAATAAGAAATATGACAAACAAAATGTCTAGATTTTCAATGGAGAATGGTAATGCTAATAAATTCCCTCAAGAAGGAGGGGTGAGGAACACTAATTAGTTTAGGAAGCCTTTTAGTCCTCAACTCATGAGGAGATAAATAAGAAATGATGAGCAACCTATTCAACCTCCTATCCAAACTAATGATCAGAATAACCTAGTAGAAGAATAAATAAATGAAGGATACATTGATAATATAGAGGACATACACCTGTTTCAGGAGGAAAATAATATGATCCAACTAACTTAGAATGATGATGAAGAGTCTCTTAGCATAAAAACTACTAACCCCCAAAAATGAATCTAATGAAGAAGTATTATTTTTTGCTTAGTACAGGATGTTTGTTGATGCACTACAGTCTGGGATGCACAGGAAGTATGATCTTAGACCTAGACAGATATATGTAACCATGACAACCAACCACAACCTAAGAATACTATCCCAAGTATTTCTATGGATAAAGTGAAAGAACTAAAAAATACTATCAAGACTAAAGAAGTTGGTGAAACTTAAAAGAAAGAAAAAGAGGTAAAGGAGCTTGAGAAATCAGTTTCACCCTTCAATTTTGAGAAAGATCTTTCCAAAATCAAGATCCTGATCCCATTTTTTGAATTGGATAAAAATACATCATAACACAAGAAGATTTAAAAATCCATACAAGGAAAGTGCCTAGCAGGTCCACCTGACACTGTGAATTTACAAGACGAGTCTCCTACTATAGTGTTTAGTCCTCATATAGATGACAAAGAGGTGTCAATTGCACCTTTATATGTGACCATGAACATCCATGACAAGATGCTACATAATTGCATGCTTGACTCTGGTGCATCTCATAATCTCATGCCAAAAGGAATAACGGAGGAGTTGGTTTTAGAAATAACGAGGCTTTGCCATGATCTCTACTCTTTTGATGCCAGAAAGGTGAAATGTGATGGGATGATTAAAGACATCGTAGTTCCTTTGTCTCATCTACCTGTCAAGAGCATTATGATGGATGCAGTGGTAGGTGATGTACCTACAAACTATGGGATGTTGTTATCCAGGACATGGGAAAGAAATCTAGGTGGTATAATGTAGATGGATATGACCTATGCTACTATACCAGTTTTTGGAGGATACAATAGGAGATTATACAAAGAAAAAAAAATTCTTATGTGGTCAATGATCAAAATAACTCTGTAAATCACACCATATATGCAATTGATGAATACCTTGGCTATTGCATCCTCACAGTAAATGAAGAATACCAAGAATCCTTGGCTCCTATAAGTCATGTTATGAGACCTTCCCAAGAGACCCAAAGTATATGGACAATGCATTTCGATGGAGCATATTCGAAGGAAGGAGTGGGAGATGGAGTGGTCCTCATTCCCCCCCAAAAAGAAGAAATTCATTTTTCCTACAAATTGGAGTTTGAAGTTACTAACAATGTAGTTGAATATGAAGGCGTGATTATAGGTTTGGAAGCAGCAAGGAAGATGCACATTATTGAGTTGGTATCCTTTGGAGACTCAGAAATTGTGGTTCAACAAATCAAAGGTGGTTATTAGACAAGGCACCCCAGGATGAGAGCTTATAGAAATCAGGTATGGGATTTAATTAATAATTTTTATAAATATTGTAATATCATTGTTGTCTCGAGATAATTTAACCAACAAGATGATTCCTTAGCAGTAGCAACTAGTACCTTCAAAACCTCTTCCATTCCTTAGATGAGATATGAGATTGAGATGAGGTACATACCTTCAATTCCTAATAATATAAAGTACTAAAAAGTGTTTGAAGATGATCAACAAATCAAAATATTCATGGAGGTCATCGATGAATTTTATAGCACACATGTAGATTCAAATGATAAAGAAAATGGGGAAACTATGGCTGAAGTAGAGATGTAAATGACCGATGAGTTCAGTGACTACATGTATGGTCATAAAGTCCTCCAACTGAAGAATAATTTTATCCCTAAAAGACTAGTACCCCTGGAGCAATTTTTTTATCAAAATAATGTGCCCATAAAACCTACAATCATGCCCAAAGATGACAATGTTTAAGAATGCAACATTGGGTTAAAAAAGAATCCAAAATTCATAAACTTGTCCAAAGAAATATCCCCCAAGCACAAGGGAGAATACTTGCAACTATTCAAATAATATATGGATGTCTTTGATTGTAAATATGAAGACCTAAAGACCTATGTTACCAACATCATACATCATAGGATACCACTCAAGCCCGACACTAAGCCTTTAGGAAAAATTTAAGGCAAGTTAACCCCATGTTGCTACTGACAATTGAGAGGGAAGTGAGTAAGTTACTTTATGCTCAAGTCATCATTTCCCTTAGATGTTTTTAATGGGTAGCGAATTTGGTCCAAGTTAGGAAGAAAAGTGGAGAGATAAGGATTTGTTTGGACTTCAGAAACCTAAACAAATTCTCAGTAAAATACAATTATCTTTTTCCAAAAATGGATCATATACTTCAGAAAGTGGTGGGAGAAAATCATATTTCCATGATGGATAGTTTCTCGAGATATAATAAGGTAGAAATGCATCCTGATGATATGGAAAAAAACAACCTTCACAACCCCATGGAAAAATTTCATGTCCAATAAGATGCCCTTTGGTAATATAAACACAGGAGATACATTCCAACTAGATATGGATATAACCTTTGTGGGAGAGAAGGATAGATTTATTGTCATGCATCTAGATGATACGATTGTATTCTCAAAGACATATGGAGACCATATTAAACACTTAAAGCATAATTTTGTGAAGTGAAGGAAATTTGGTATGTCATTAAATCCAAAGAAGTCTTATTTTTCCATGTCTGAGGGAAAGCTATTGGGTCATATAGTGTCAAAAGGAGTAAAAATAGACCCATAAAGAGTAAAAGAAATAAAACATATCGCTACACCAAGAAAAAGAAAGGATTTACAATCTTTCCTGGGTAAAATCAACTACATGAGAAGATTTGTCCCTAATTTTGCTTAGATGGTTAGGAATATCACTAACATGTTAAATAAAAATCATGAAGTGAAGTGGACTCTTGAGGCTAGAGAATATTTTCAAACAATCAAAGACGCATTGGGAGAATCATCGGTTTTAGTCATCCTAAATTATGAAAAGGACTTTTTCATTTTTTATTTTGTTTCTCAACATACTATAGTTGTCATGTTGTTGCAGAAAAATGATGAAAATCATGAGAAACCTATATCCTTCTTCAATAGAGATTTGAGAGATGTGGAATTAAGATATAGTAAGTTGGAGAAGCAAGCATATTCCTTGGTTAAATCATTGAAAACCTTATGAGAATATATATTTCACTCCAAAATGTTTTCTTATGTGCCTAACCATGATATTAAAGACATTTCCACGTAGCTTGAAAGTGAGGGAAAAGGAGGAAAATGGATTGCCAAAATGTAGGAGTATGATTTGGAGGTAAAACCCACCAATCCAGTAAAAGGACATGGGTTGGATAAACTTATGGCTTGATCAAATTACCAGGCCATTGGTTTAAATCTTAAGACATCAAACATCATGGAAACTGGGCAAGGAGAAGATGAAGCACAAGAGCCATTTTTTGAGGTGAGTCGTAAGTTCGTTGAATCTGATTGGTACATGTTGGCAAGTTTACAGGCAGGTGAGCTTGTCATTGATGGCAAGATCAGAGTATGCAGTGATGGATCCCATTGAATAATTCTCGATGAACGTCATATCTGAGCCCGAGGTCCGACCGGCATTGGATCCGGGAGAACTTGCACATTCTTTAATGAGCAAGGTGAAGCGAGGTTATGAAATCCCGAAACCAGGAGGACAGTTTCGGATACCGGGAGTTGGAAGAGTCAAGACTCTTCATCATCAGGAGTCCCAAAAACGCGAAATGAGAAACCCTGAAAACCCAAAACAGGTGCATCGATTGGAGTTTTGGATACCGGGAGTTGGAGGAATCAAGAGTCGAGACTCTTCATCGTAAGAGTCTCGAACTCGCGAAACCTAAAGTCACAAAATGAGAAATCGAGAAATGTCAAAGACTCCATACCGGAGGTTTGGATACCGGGAGTTGGAGGAATCAAGAGTCGAGACTCTTCATCGCAAGATTCCCAAAGTCATGAAATGTGAAATGCCGAAACACCTTTTTGTGTAGATTTTGGATACCGGGAGATGGAGCGTCAAAACACTTCATCACAAGGAATGCCAGAATGCCGAAATGTCGAAAGTTGAAAAACACCTTTTGGTGTTTGTTTCAATACCAAGAGTTGGAGTGTCGAAACACTTTGCAACAAGAATGCCGAAATCGCGAAGTGATCTGGACCGACAGATTCAGGAGGTGACATGTGGCTGCCACTCGGGTTACAACGTGTCATCGAATGACGCAAGGTTGACCTCACTCCGGGATTTTCAGCTTCGGGATTTTTAACTCCATCACTCCCCCAAATTCTTGAAGGCTGAAGTGATGGGGCAGACAATAGCCATCCGATCACCATGGATCGAGGACCATTGATCTGGAGATCGAAGAGTTGTAGATAAGCACTTGAGTCGGCAAGCTTCATTTTAGAATTTAAGGACCACAACTTGGAGAGTCGAGATACCTCACAACAAGAATTCGCGACATGCGAAACACCGAAGTGCCAAAATGCGAAATACGCTTTTGGTGTAGGCTGTAGTCACAGTCGTTGGTCACATCGGCGGAAGATGGGAGAAGGAGCTAGTGAATACAATATCCTTTTCGGAGTTTCGGAGACCGTGACATGGAGCGTCAAGAAACTTTACCACAAGAATGCCAAAATTTCGAAATGCCGAAATGTGAAATAAATGCAAGATCCTACGGATCCAATCAAATGGTTCAGGTGTATTTAAATATGATCGAAGGGCTATTGTTGCTCCTTACAGTTAATCGATCAGTGGCAATTCAGTTTCTGAAGCGGTCTTTGTAGGTTCATAGTGTAACTGCTAGAAACCACTGATGGTTTATGCCAGAGGAGCTGAAGAGTCTCCAGGAATATTCCAATGGAATGAATATTGTTCGTGGAGGCAATTGACAGAGCGATGAGCGTTGAAGACTGAAACTACAATAGAGAGGATGAGCTCAGCTGGGACAAAAGAAGATAAAGGGTCTCGACTGTTGGACAGGCTAAGGAATCTCAGGATAACACCCAGTGATGATGGACACATGGAATTAACAGCCAAAGAAGCTGAAGAGTTGTAATAATGAACAGGCAGAGCACTCGACATGCAGAGCATGCAAAAGCATTGTGCACAGGAGATACAGAAGGTGCACAGAGACTATAAGAAGGCAGAAGAAAGAAGAGATGGTTGTTGTTGTTGTTGTTGAGTGTCATTGACGTGTGAAGAAGGAGGCAGAGCGTAGCACCTGAAATGCATAGAAGAGGAAGAGCAAGGATGTGTGCAGGAAGACACTGAGGCAGACAGAGCAAGGTAGTGTGCAGGAAGACACTGAGGCAGACAGAGCAAGGTAGTGTAGCAGAACAGTGATGAAACTGGTAATCCATTGATGAACATTATATCACTGTGATAAGTTTCAGTAACACATATTTACATTATAGGTTGGTAGGGAGGTGCTAGGGAAGACTGTTGTCCTCAGAGGTTCAAGTAGGTGCTTGAACACAGGGAGTTATAGATTCCATCTGGTTGCAGCCATAGAAACCAGGGTGGAAGGGTGGTGCAAGGGAGAACTGTGGTTCTTTGTTTTACAGGTTGGTGCATGTATGATTGGAAGTTGGTGCTTCCATCCAGTTGGTGCTGGAACACTTGGGGAGTTGGTGCTTCCTTCTAGTTGGTGCTAGAGAAACCAGGGAGTTGGTGCTTCCTTATAGTTGGTGCTAGAGAAACCAGGGATTTGGTGCTTCCTTCTAGTTGGTGCTAGAGAAATCAGAGAGTGGGTTCTCTCAGCAAGTAGCAGCTTGGAAAACAAACGTTGTCGCCTTATTATGAGTTGGTGCTCATATGTATGATAATGTAAAGAATGTAAATATTACTTATCATATAAAGAAGAAGAGGTTTTTACCCTTTATGGGTTTCCTCAGGAAATATCTGTCTCTGTGTATCTCATATGTGTGACTGATGTTGA
>ML825781.1:8244-34659 GCA_009831015.1 Picea engelmannii | reverse complement strand
ACTAGCTAATAAGGATGACAAGCTAGAATTTAGCTTCAATGCTAAGGCTATGAATGTTATCTTGAGTGGGCTTGCAGAAGCAGAATTCGTAAAATTTATGCACCTAGGAACTGCCAAAGAAATGTGGGACAAACTCATTAGCAATTAGGAAGGTAATGAGAAGGTAAAGGACGCCAAGCTTCAAACCTACACAATACAGTTTGAACAACTAAAGATGAAGGAAGATGAAATTGTTGGAAAATACTTTCTAAGAGTAGACGAAATGGTAAATGCAATGAAAGCACTTGGTGAAAAAATTGAAGAACCTTCTTTAGTACATAAAATCTTGAGATCTCTCCCAGATAGGTTCAACCCGAAGGTCTCTTCTATAGAAGAACTTAATGATCTAAAAACCTTGGAGTTTGATCAACTTCTAGGAACATTGACTGCATATGAAATGAGAATAATTAAAGATAAACCCACCTCCAGAGAAGCATCATTTAAAGCAAACAATAATGAGGATTCTGAGCCCAATGAAATTGAAGAAAAATTTGTGAAGAGACTGAAGAAGGGATCAGGAAAATACAAAGGTAAACTGTCTTTCAAATGTTTCAATTGTGGTAGGATAGGTCACTTTGCAAATAAATTTCACCACAAAAGAAAGGATCATACATGTGATGATAAGGAGAAGCACAAACACAGAAATTTCTTTAAAGAGAATAACTTTAAGAAGAAAAGTATTTGCGTAAACAATGATGATGATCCTTCAAATGATGAAGACAATGACTCCTCTATTGAAGATAAACTAAATGACTTCATACTTATGGCCAAAGAGGATTATGATAATAACAGCATAGGAAGTGATGTTAATGAAGAAGAAGTTGTGGTTGACATGGAAGGAGAACTGATCAGTGCACTGGAAGAGATTGACAGACTAAGAATTAAGAATAGAAAGCAAAGACAATTGTTGATACAGTTCGAGAAAGACAGTAAAAAACCTAATGAAGACCTTGTCCTACTAAAAGTAGAATTAGAAGAGGCAAAGAAAATCAAAGACATTCTGAAACGACAGTTATCATAAAAGAAGGCAAGATGTGAAGCATTAGAACAAGAAGTAGTGAAAACTAGGAAAGAAATGGAGAAGTTTCAAGCCTTGTATAATCGGAATCTGCCAAGTATCAAAGCCTCAGAAGGATTAGCCACCATTATGAATCAGCAAAGGAATCCAAAGTTGAAAATTGGTTTGGGTTATGAAGAGGGATCAAGTAGTGGTAAGCCAAGAAACGAAGAACCCATCAAGTTTTTCAAATGTACAACCAAAGACAACAACAAACCTGTAGAAACAAAGGAAGACAATCAGTCGCCCAGGACGAGTAAAGAAAAAGGTGCCCGGACTGAATCTGTAGAACAAAGAAGTAATGCGCTCCCTGCTGAAAGACGTCATCAGCATGGAAGAAATCGATTTGCTCAAAGAAGACAACCATTTTCCAGGTACAAAGAATTTTTCTATGGCTATTGTTTCTACTGTTCTAACTTTGGTCACAAAGCTGTAAATTGTTCCTTAAGACTTAGACATGAGAAATTAATATTTCAAAGGAATAAATACTTCCCACAACAAAGGATGATACAACCAAGTAACAAACCTTCACATATTGCAAATTGCCAAAATAAGTCTAGGGACATGCAACTAAGGAGGCCAAGAAATAATCAACAGTCAATGAGTAGACAATGCGGAAACAATAAGTTTGACCTATTGAACAATGAGATTGAATGCTACATCTTTCATAACTATGGACATAAATATGTTGACTGTCGATTAAGGAACTATGAACCAAATTTGATTTCCCCTGCTGAAAATGTCAAGTTTTGGAAGAAGAAAGAAAGTGACAAGTGTGGATTAGTGTTGTCAGCTCAAAGAAAAATAGACCCTTGGTATATAGACAATGGATTATCCAAACATATGACGGGAGACAAAGGTAAGTTTCTATCTCTAAGTGAAATAAAATTAGGAAACGTAACCTTTGGAAATGATGCTCTAGGTAAAATAAAGGGTAAAGGGATGGTGAGTTTAAATAATGGAAAAGGAAAAGCCCAAGATGTTCTACTTGTAGATGGGTTGAAACATAATCTACTCAGTGTAAGTCAAATGTCTGACAGAGTATGTGAAGTGGTGTTCATGTCCAAGGACTGCAAGATAAAGTCAGTAAACTCAGGACAAGTGGTGGCCAAAGGCATAAGGACAGAAAATAATGTATATGTGATGAAAGAAAATAGAGAAGAATGTCATCTAAGCAAACATGATGAAAGTTGGTTATGGCATAGGAGACTTGGACATATAAAATTTGACCACTTAATCAAACTCAAAAATCTCGAGGCAGTAAAAGATCTTCTGAGAATATCAAAGCCCAAGATTCAATGTGCAAACCCTGCCAAGTAGGGAAGCTAAACAAGACACAGTTTAAGTCCAAAATCTTTACTTCAACAGAGAAACCACTCCAACTAGTTCATATGGATTTATGTGGACCATCAAGACAGGAAGGCACAGGGAAAGAAAACTACTTCATTCTGATTATTGATGATTACTCCAGACTTACTTGGGTTGCCTTTCTCAAGGAAAAAGTTGAATCATTTGAGAAGTTTAAAATATTTAAGGCTTTAACTGAGACTCAAACAGACAAGAGGTTAAAGGTAGTAAGATCAGACCGAGGAGGAGAGTTTATGTCAAGAGACTTCAAGGAATTCTGTGATAAGAATGGGATCAAGAGAGAATGCACAATCCCAAGAACTCCACAACAAAATGGAGTAGTTGAGAGGCAAAATAGAACAGTGCAGGAAATCTCCAGGTCAATGATGAATGAGAAGAACATTGGTCAAACCTACTGGGTAGAAGCAATACACACAACAGTCCATGTTCTTAACAAATCTCACCTCAGACCACAGAGTGACAAGACACCTTATGAACTGTGGTTTGGGAGACTTGCTTCAATTAAACACTTCAAAATCTTTGGCAGTAAATGCTACATAAAGAATAATGATGAGAACCTTGGAAAATATGATGACAGGGCTGATGAAGGTATTTTCTTAAAGTATGCTACAAACAGTAAAGGATATAGATGTTATAATAAGAGGCTTGTTGGGACTCAGAAATGTCATCTTTCCATCCACCTTTCCCTTCACAAGTCTTCACATTTCATCGCCCCATTAACCTTTCATGATACCATTTTCATAATTAAATATGGGTTAAACCTTATTATCTTCCAAATCATTTATTTTAGTATTAAAAGGGAATTTGTGATTAAATATTAGAAAATTGACATGTTTTCATATATCTCAAAAATGTGTGAGTTTTATCATGTGTAGGAATATGTGAAGGATTAATTCAAAAGACTTCAGCTTGAATACTTCCTCCGCCATTTCAAAGATATGAGGAGATAATTCAATCCTAATTCAAGGAGAAGATCATGGAGATTTGGTTGTCATATCTTATCCAAGATATATGAGAGATATGTGTGAGGATTTGAAGGGATTATATTTTGTAATAAAGGGAAATGGGTTGAGAGAAAAGTGGATCTGTAATTATGAGATGTTTATCTCCTTTTCAAAGATTTTATGTACAAAAGAGAGTGCCTTCTCTTCATGAGGGGGAGGAGAATCATTATTATGTAGGAAAAGAGGAGAATCAGTATTATGAGGATGATAATCATTATTATGTAGGAGGAGGAGGATTCATTATTATGTAGATTAAGGGAATTGTTATGAGATAGGTTCTTGAGGGGAATTGTTATGATGTACACTGGATTCAAGAAGAGACTCCTTTTGTAAACCTACCTATTGAAGATTAATGAAAGTTTGGATTCAGTGATTTTGTCTCTCTTCAAATTTATCATCTGTTGATCTAAGAGCTTCCATGTTGGCATCGGCAAGGGCCACCGATCCAGCTTGGTAAGCTTATTGTAAATTGTTAGTGTAGATTTTCATTTCATGTATTTGTTATTTCAATTTCATGTTATTTTGTTTAATTTCACTATTCGAATGTGTTGCAAAGTGTGGTAATGCAGGAAGAATTGGATCTCCATATTTCACCATACATGAGCTTTAATGGAGCATCATACTTGTTCGTTTAGTTGGTCCAGGAGATAGAATCAAAGTTCATCTTTTCTTTTCATGATCCATTAATGAACATGTCCATCACCTGAGCAAGAGTCTTTGCTTGTTTATGAGTTCTGTTTGTTTATGAGTGTTTCTTTCCAGCTTTCGATTTGTGTGAAGACTGTCATTTTTAAAAGTGTGTTGGTCTCTAAATGGTTTTCTTATCTATACTAAACAGAGATAGGAACCTATCTGTTATCGACGCATATAGTGCATCAACTCTATTAATTACGAATCTCGGTTGATAATTTATGTTTGGTAATATATTATGCAAATAATTGCACCAACATTTTGGCGTCGTTGCCAGGGAGTTGTAAACAGTAATAGGTAGCATTTGAATTAGATTGCTTTAATGATTTTGGATTGGTTTTATGGACGACCTAAGGGCGGAGAGAAGACGATAAGACGAGAGGTAAGAACCTACGCATCCACTTTAGTGCGGTTGCTCCAAAGATTAGGTCGTCCTCTTCCTTTTATGAAAAAGTGTGTTTTATTTATGCAAATTTAGTTTTTATTTTTGATGAGCTAACTGTGCGAACAGATAACTTGGTGACAGCCGGGTCTCAGTAATGCAAGGAGTTCAAGTTTGGCATGTTTTATTTTTACAAATAGTTTTTATTCTTAGTTTAAAATTCAAATCTTTGATGATAAATCAATCTCCTTTTTCGATATGGTTTAACAATGAGTTTAATCTTGGAACAACTCACTCAGATCCTAGCAAAAGTTGGGATCTCCTCTTCTCTAGAAGAGGAGATATTGATAGAAGTTGAAAGTTTAATTTCTCCTCCAGAGGCAAACGACGAAACAACATACAAGGAACCCTATACATCTGATGACGAGCAATCATGCGAGCAGGAGATCGAGGAGGATAACGAGGAGTTGCGCACGATCTGAGAAGTGAAACTATGCCTACGAAATCATTATAGAACAATGGTTTCAAGCAAGTACCAAGTTAAATCCATTTAGTTTTTCTTTTTATTTTGTTAATTTACAGTTTCGACACTTAATTTCCCACATTTATGTATATTTTCGATCGTCATTTGCGAAACTCACATTGAACATATTCTTATTACTATTGCACTTATGGTTACATTAGAAGTTTGATTACACGTAACTAATCTCTAGTCTTTAATTAGCGTAATGTAGGTAGGACGTTATTTTCAAGTTTTCTTAGTTTTGAATAAGTATGCTCTCCTCCGCGCTTCCTGCGATTGCGAGGATCATAAAATAGGATGACTAAAATTGATTTCATGAAATTTTTTAATTGTTGACGATTACATAAATATTGTCTAATCTATTTCCATCTACAATTATTTCCATTTGCGCCTAAATTTCAATAAGTTTGCGAAAGTTCTTCTATTTGTTTATTTTTTTGAAAACGTAAAACATTAAAAACATTAAAAAAATAAAAATAAATAAAATAAATAAATAATAATAATCATATAATGATCATTTGAGCTACTAAATGCATAAAACCCACCAAATAAACTTTAATTGAAAAAATATCCACATAGTCCATATCTGTAGTATCTTTTGTCTCATCCAATTCATCTCTGCGCTATCCTGCGTTATCATTTGCCAGCAGATCCCTCAAGAATATCCAAGAGAAGAACCACGACCAGGAGCATCACAGATTTTGGTTGATGGTCGATCCGGTAATAGTTATTGGTGTTTGACCCATGCACACCTGCAAAGACTTCACTTTCATTTTCTGGAGATTTAGAAAACATTGTCATCCTCTTTTGTGGAGCTTCTCTATCCAAAGACTGCACCCCCCAAATTATCGAATGACGCCACTCTGCTCCCTGACCTATCCCTCAAACCTTCCCTCAAGATGACAATGATCGGTACTGTGGAAGACGAGATTATTGTGGATCCAGTGGATGCCCCGGAGATAATTGATGACTTTGAGTTGGGACAAGACAATGTCACTAAAATAAAGGACAAGCAAGTAAAAAAGTAGAAATTAAGATGTCGCACAAAGAAATACAAGATCAAACAACTCAATCCATGTCGTGAAGGCAAGAAATTACTTGTGTTGGACATTGAATACACATTATTTGACCATCGATCTACAGCTGAAAATCCTGTGGAGCTTATGCGTCCATGTCTCCATGAATTTTTTACAGCTGCTTATGTGAAATATGATATAATCATATGGTCTGCAACCAACAATTATCAGAGGATGCCATAAGCTATGATAAAAAAAGAAGAAGAATACAAGGTTTTCAACAGAATGAAGTCGTGCCTCTTTAGAGAAGATCATCAGGATTGTGATTTCATGGGATTGGAATCCCAAATATCTCGCATGATGATTTGCACGACAAGATACAACAGTTAAAACTGCCACTAATTATGTGCATGTCCGAGATCTTTGTGCTACATACCAAATCGTTTTCTTTTTTTAATAATAAGATGCCTCACTCTGCAGTCTGGAATTCTCACCCCAAGAAATACGGGCCCAGTTCTCACGCCTGTCGGGTGTGTGGAAATCCACATGGCTTGATTAGGAAATACGGTCTTAATTTTTGCTGATAGTGCTTTCATACCTATTCCAAAGACATTGGTTTTGTTAAGTATCGATAAAATATGAAGTCTTAGTGAAGGAACTGCAGAATCATTCCATCTCTACGATTGATTGATGTTTTTGGTCGTTTGGTTTTATGTTGTTGCTCAAGTTCCGATCAATCATTCCAGAACTCAATGATGGAAAGATAGAAATATTTAACGAACTGTCAATTTTTATTATTTGCTACTGCACCGATATATAATTACACTTCTCTCAAGCCTGAGGTTCTTACCCTGGGTGTTTTCACTCCTCGTTGCACTTCTACCTGTTATGAATTTGTTGGAAGGTCAGTTGAGGATTAATTAATGCAGAAAATGGAGAATATGAGAGGTTGACAAATTTGTAGATCGATCCCTGGATTCATGGAAGTTTTGGTCTGTGGATTTCTTTAGTTTTTGTTTTGACCACTATTATAATACACAGAGGTCGTAATAGTTTTTGAAGACTGAGATATCAAGCTCACAATGCTCATAATGTGAATCAGAATGGCCTTTCACCTGTAATTCTAATTTCTCCTCATTTTGTAATGCAATCGGTCCTTTACATAAAGGCCAGTCTGGAGGAAAAAGAACCTGTTATGTGTATTTTGTGTTTTGTGAACAGCAAGTGGAATTGGAAGAGGTTGTTCAGATAGTCAAAGCAGAAGCGTTTAGGGGTGTGGTGTTATATTTGGTTGTCACTAGAATGAAATTGTTGTCGTTTGACATCAGTCGATTAGCCACAACAATCTTACATTCAAAAATGCAGAGCCTGTTTGTATTCAACGTAGAAGGGGAAGTTTGTGGCAGTGTATTCACTAAAGTTTGCCAGAAATTGCAATTAGTAGCCACAGGGATCATATCGTGGCTCGTTGGGCATTTATTGATAGTTACAATTTTGCTAGTAAATTAAATCAAGATAGAGTTGAAGCTTTGACATTGTGATCGCAGGTGAAAAATTGCAGGGGCCTGAGGGCGCTCACTCGAGCTGAATTGGATGAAATGCTGGATGCGGCACAATGTACAATTGTGTATGAGCTCTCTAATGAGAATATTGATTCATATGTCCTGTCTGAATCGAGTCTGTTTGTTTACCCATACAAGTTTGTTCTGAAGACTTGTGGCACTACAAAGCTGCTTCTTTCCATTCCTCTGATTTTGAAAAGTGAAAGAAAATTGTCTCTCTCTGTCAAAAATGTTAAATACAATCGAGGGACATTCATCTTCACTGGAGTCCAGCCATTTCCTCATCCCATCTTCGGTGAGGAAGTATCTTATTTGGATAAATACTTTGGAAAGCTTGGTTCCGAAGGCAAGGCGTATGTGATGGGAGATTCTGGGAAGGCGTATAATTAGCATGTCTACTCTGATAGTGCTGAGGATGCTTCATTTGAGGGAAATTCTCCTCCAGTAGATGTGCATGACAGAACTGGACCACAAACAGGCCTCTGTCTTTTACAAGGATACCTCCAAGTCTGCATGGGATGTGGGGAGGAGAGCCAGATTCTTGCATAGGGATGCGTTTTGGGTTGTTATTGTTTGGTTTTTATTGTTAATTTTTTTTATTTTTTTCGTTGTATAGTGGTTTAATAGTTGTTTCTTTTTTATTTTATTTTTATTTTTTATTTTTTATTTTTAATACCAAAACATTTAATAGGGACATATATAGTTGTTTTTTATTTTATTTTATTTTGTTTAATAGTAAAAAAAAAAGATAAATAAACTTATATAAACTAGCCAAAATACATATATAAAAAGCAATAATCTTTTATTTTCCAAAAAAAAACATTATAAAAATAAAAATTAGAAACAAATAATAAATAGCAAATGGACCTTTTCATCATTCCTGAAAACAATAATGTTTTTACACCTTACGATGATTTTTTTCTAAAGTCGCTTCATGCAGCAATCAACCATGGAATAAGCGTGCAACGACAACAAGTAAAACACATTTTTTTTATCTCTTTAATTTGTCGTATTCACACTTAATCTTGCATTTTTGTTTTACGATGGTCTCACAAGTTTAATTGCAGGATTAGTACTAAGTTTGATTGCAGGAATGAAGACGATCGCATCTCATGACGAAGTGATTTTCAAGAATCACAAACTCTTTCCATGAAACATGCCTTGTTGGACACTTTGAAGGATCTGATCTTCATACATCTCATGATGTTTGCAGTTACACAAGAAACCATTCATAAACCCATTTGCGTTATGAATACCTGCATTTATCCTTCCAAGTTTATTCGTCATCCATACTGGAGTCCGCTATTTCATCGCCTTATCCTTCATGACTTCACATGCGCCTATATTTCTGAGTCACATACATCTCTTTCCTATTTTCCGTTCATTTTGACTTGCAAATAAAACCATTCAGTTCCCTTTTTGACGACTACATTACCCTGCTTTCTTTTTCATACATACTATTGCTTCCAAGATATTTTCATTTATAGTCCTACCAATCATTTTTCCAAACTCGTGTTGACTGATGTGGGATTCCTTAAGGCCCACCTTTCAACAAGTCTTGCCCCATCGACCTCAACACCTTATCTGGGATATAGACTAGAGTCCATTTGAGTACCTAGAGGCTTGCATGCCTTAATGGCAAGTTCTTTCGCTGACAATCATGGGAATACATCAATGTCCCTTGATTGTCAGATCTTGCAAGTGGCTCGACACCAGCTCATTCATTCTCACTTCACAAGATGTACTCAGGTACCTTGGCACTCATTGACATCAATGATGAGTTTCCTCGCATTGGTTAATGACATTCATCAATGGTCGGTAATCCAATGACTTCTCTTCATGCTCGACATCAACACATTCATTTGCATGACTAGAATCGTACCATCGGGTTTCGCAGCAGGTGAAGACTATACACTTTTCCATGACTCCTCGGCAGTTACAGTAGAATGACTTCAGCTATAAGAGATTATTACATTTCCACTTTCATTCTTCCTCTTTTCCATGACTCATCAGCAGCAGTTCATATTCCTCCCTTTCACATTCTCTAATCCAGCAGTGACAACATTCGCAGCTACAGTAGCATTCACCTTTCACATGATCATGCAGCAGCGACATCTTCCATGCTCCAGCAGCTGCATCAACCATATTCCTATTACATAGTTCATCAACATTTTGGGTAAGTGGAGGTATGTTGTTTTCTACCCTTTAATCATGCAATTCCTTACATGCTAGAGTGAATGAATTTGGAAAAATCCCTCACCGTGCTCCCTTTTCTTTTCACTTCTATGACTCATGCCATGTTGCATGAGGACATGCAACCAATTCAATTGGGGGGGGGGGACTATATTCGCTATCATCACTCCATTTTTCCACCACCATTCCATTTTTCGTCTCATTTACCATTTACCAACATTTTTTTCTTCCAACGATACTTTGTTGCACTTTGCCTCATAAGCATTGATATACATATTGGCATGATTCACAAATATGTAAAAAGGGATTTCTTATACTCAGTGATGTATTCTTATTCCAACAAGAAAATGGGTAAATTATTATCATAACAATGACAAAACAAATAACGAAATAAATGTTTTTTACACAAGAGCCAACATTTTATTATCATAACAACAAAGAGATGAATGTTGTTTACACAAGAACCAACATTTTATTATTATTATATATAT
This sequence comes from Picea engelmannii, assembly GCA_009831015.1. Classification (NCBI taxonomy): domain Eukaryota; kingdom Viridiplantae; phylum Streptophyta; class Pinopsida; order Pinales; family Pinaceae; genus Picea; species Picea engelmannii. Next base: position 24,334 of record ML825781.1, on the reverse strand, counting down.
ATATATATATATATATATATATATATAGAAATGAATGTTNTATATATATATATATATATATAGATATATATATAACGAAATGAATGTTGCTTACACAAGAACCAACATTCTCTATATTCATGGTTGTCACACAAGAACCAACCAAAAGAAATTGTCAGTTGTTACTCATGTAAATCCCATCCTGGAAATATTCATTATCATCACTCGAAGCCAAAATTCAGATGCCAAAATTTCTTGAGAAGACCCATGCATGGTTGCATGAGGACATGCAACAGGTTCAGTTGGGGGGTATGTTGGGACTCAAAAATGTTGTCTTTCCATCCACCTTTCCCTTCATCATTCTTCACATTTCATCGCCCCATTAACCTTTCATGATACCATTTTCATAATTAAATATGGGTTAAACCTTATTATCTTCCAAATCATTTATTTTAGTATTAAAAGGGAATTTGTGATTAAATATTAGAAAATTGACATGTTTTCATATATCTAAAAAATGTGTGAGTTTTATCATGTGTAGGAATATGTGAAGGATTAATTCAAAAGACTTCTCGAATACTTCCTCCACCATTTCAAAGATATGAGGAGATAATTCAATCCTAATTCAAGGAGAATATCATGGAGATTTGGTTGTCATATCTTATCCAACATATATGAGAGATATGTGTGAGGATTTGAAGGGATTATATTTTGTAATAAAGGGAAATGGGTTGAGAGAAAAGTGGATCTGTAATTATGAGATGTTTATCTCCTTTTCAAAGATTTTATGTATAAAAGAGAGTGCCTTCTCTTCATGAGGGGGAGGAGAGTCATTATTATGTAGGAAAAGAGGAGAATTGGTATTATGAGGATGATAATCATTATTATGTAGGAGGAGGATTCATTATTATGTAGATTAAGGGAATTGTTATGAGATAGGTTCTTGAGGGGAATTGTTATGATGTAGATTGGATTCAAGAAGAGACTCCTTTTGTAAACCTACCTGTTGAAGATTAATGCAAGTTTGGATTCAGTGATTTTGCCTCTCTTTGAAGTTATCATCTATTGATCTAAGAGCTTCCATGTTGGCATTGGCAAGGGCCACCGATCCAGCTTGGTAAGCTTATTGTAAATTGTTAGTGTAGATTTTCATTTCATGTATTTTTTATTTCGATTTCATGTTATTTTGTTTAATTTCACTATTCGAATGTGTTGCAAAGTGTGGTAATGCAGGAACAGTTGGATCTCCATATTTCACCATACATGAGCTTTAATGGAGCATCCTGCTTTTTCGTTTAGTTGCTCTAGGAGATAGAATCAAAGTTCATCTTTTCTTTTCATGAGCCATTAATGAACATGTCCATCACCTGAGCAAGAGTCTTTGCTTGTTTATGAGTTCTGTTTGTTTATGAGTGTTTCTTTCCAGCTTTCGATTTGTGTGAAGATTGTCATTTTTAAAAGTTTGTTGGTCTCTAAATGGTTTTCTTATCTATACTAAACAGACGTAGGAACCTATCTGTTATCGGCGCATATAGTGCATCACCTCTATTGATTATGAATCTCGGTTGATAATTTATGTTTGGTAATATATTATGCAAATAATTGCACCAACAAGGCTGCATAAAATGGTCAAATGTATTGATGTAAAAGTTGATGAAGGAATTTCAGCAAGAGAGGTGTACAGTAATGAGTCTTCTACGGAATACATAGCTAAAGTTGAAGATGAACAGGTCCAAGAGTCAGAAAAAGAAGACTCTAAATCAGATGAAGACATAGATACTCAAACAGACTCAAATCAGCAGACAACTTCAAATTCCTCCTCCAGAATTACTCAAAAGAATCATCCTGCAAGTCAGATAATTGATGAAAAAGACAAAGGTGTACAAACCAGGAGAAAGCTAATAAAAAACACCGAACAATCACATACATCTTTCATATCCATGCTGGAACCCAAGAATTTTAATGAAGCTAGCAAAGATGACCATTGGGTTAAAGCAATGAATGATGAACTTGATCAGATTGAGAAAAACAATACGTGGGAGATGGTTAATAGACCTGAAGGTAAAAATGTCATTGGCTCCAAATGGATATTCAAGAATAAGTTGAATGAGCAAGGACAAGTTGTCAGGAACAAAGCAAGATTGGTCTGTAAAGGGTATGCTCAGGTAGAAGGACTGGATTTTGATGAAACATTTGCGCCCGTAGAAAGATTAAAAGCTATCAGAATGCTTCTTGCCTATGCATGTCATAAAAGGTTTAAAGTATATCAAATGGATGTCAAGTCATGTTTTCTAAATGGAGATTTAAGTGAAGAAGTCTATATGGAACAACCAGAGGGTTTCGAACTGTCTGATAACCCTGAATTGGTATGCAAGATGAAGAAAGATTTATATGGGTTAAAACAAGCCCCTCGAGCCTGGTATCATAGACTAGATATGTATCTCAAAGACAAAGGGTTCAAGAGAGGAACAGTTTACAACAATCTATATATTAAAACAAAGGATAATAATCTGCTCATCATATTGGTCTATGTAGATGACATCATCTTCAGATGTAATAAGGATTCATTGGTTCAATGGTTTTCTTCTGCCATGGAATATGAGTTGGAAATGTCTATGATAGGTGAACTGTCATTTTTTCTTGGTCTACAAATTACTCAGAGGTCTGAAGGGATGTTCATTTCTCAAGAAAAATATCTAAGAGAAGTGTTGAAGAGGTTTCATATGGAATATTCTAAACCTGTGGGCACACCCATGGTTACTGGATGCAAATTAAGTAAGGATGATGACTCACCTGATGTTGATCAAATTTCATATAGATCAATGATCAGTAGCTTGTTTTACATCACTGCATCTCGCCCAGACATAATACATGTTGTTGGAATAGTAGGAATATATCATTATGCACCTAAACAGAGTCATTTGTTGGCTGTAAAAAGGATATTCAGATATTTGAAAGAAACAATGAACTATGGCCTATGGTATCCTAAGAATTAGAATTTTCAATTGTCATCCTACTCAGATGTTGATTGGGCTAACTGCATGAATGAAAGGAAAAGCACAAGTGGAGGTGCGTTCTTCTTAGGAGATTATCTAGTAGCATGGTTGAGTAAAAAGCAAGGTTTCATTTCTTTATCAACTACAGAGGCAGAGTATATTGCTGATGCTACCTGTTGCACTCAGGTATTATGGATGATTCAAACACTTGCAGACTTGGAGGTAAAATATGTTGCACCGATCCCAATTCATTATGATAACACTAGTGCCATCAGTGTGTCCAAGAATCCTGTATTTCACTCCAAGACCAAGCATATTCCCATAAAATACCATTTTCTGAGACAACAGGTCACCAATCAGATTGTTTAGGTCCATTACATTCCAACCACAAAACAAATTGTAGACATCTTTACTAAACCCCTAGCCAAGACATCATTTGTATATCTCCGACAGAAGCTGGGTGTCATCCCGTCTTACACCTAAGAGAGTCCATCATGTTAGGGAGAGTTTTGTATTGATTGATTGAATATATGATACCTCCTAAAAATACTGCAACAACTCAGGGGGAGCATGTTTTCTTTGACATTGATGTCAAAGGGGGAGAAGAGGAGTGGTCCGGACCGGATGCTACAGTTGGAGGTCCAAACATATTAGCGCAGACAGTCAGGGTTGCCATCAATGACAAAGGGAGAGATTGTTGGCAAGTTTACAGGTAGGTGAGCTTGTCATTGATGGCAAGATCAGAGTATGCAGCGATGGATCCCATTGAAGAATTCCCGATGAATGTCAGATCTGAGCCCGAGGTCCGACCGATGTTGGATCCAGGAGAACCTGCACGTTCTTTAACAAGCAAGGTGAAGCAGGGTTCTAAAATCCCGAAACCAGGAGGACAGTTTCGGATACCAGGAGTTGGAATATTCGAGACTCTTCATCATCAGGAGTCCTGGAAACGCGAAATGTGAAACCCCAAAAACCCGAAACAGGCGCATTGATCAGAGTTTTGGATACCGGGAGTTGGAGGAATCAAGAGTCGAGACTCTTCATCGCAAGAGTCCCGAAGTCTCGAAACCCAAAGTCGTGAAATGAGAAATCGCGAAATGTCAAAGAATACATACCGGAGGTTCGGATATCGGGAGTTGGAGGAATCAAGAGTCAAGACTCTTCATCGCAAGAGTCTTGAAGTCGCGAAATGCGAAACGCCGAAACACCTTTTTGTGTAGATTTCGGATACCAGGAGATGGAGCATCAAAACACTTCATCACAAGGAATGTCGGAATGTCGAAATGCCGAAAGGCGAAAAACACCTTTTGGTGTTTGTTTCAATACCGGGAGTTGGAGTGTCGAAACACTTTGCAGCAAGAATGCCAAAATCGTGATATACGAAATCACGAAGTGATCTAGACTAACAGATTCAGGAGGTGACATGTGGTCGCCACTCGGGTTACAACACGTCATCGAATGACGTAAGGTTGACCTCACTCCGGGATTTTTGGCTTTGGGAGTTTTAACTCCATCACTCCCCCAAAGTCCCGAAGGCTAAAGTGATGGGGCAGACGATAGTCGTCCGATCACCATGGATCGAGGACCATTGATCTAGAAATCGAAGAGTTGTAGAGAAGCGCTCGAGTCGGAAAGATTCATTTCAAAATTTCGGGGACCGCGACTTGGAGAGTCGAGATACCTCGCAACAGGAATTCGCGACATGCGAAACGCTGAAGTGCCGAAATGCGAAATACGCTTTTGGTGTAGGATGTAGTCATAGCCGTTGGTCACATCGGTGGAAGATGGGAGAAGGAGATAGTGCAGAAAATCTCATTTTCAAAGTTTTGAGGACCGTGACATGGAGCATCAAGAAACTTTACCACAGGAATGCTGAAATTCCGAAATGCTAAAATGCAAAATAAACGCAAGATCCTATGGATCCAATCCAATGGTGCAGGTGTATTTAAATATGATCGAAGGGCTATTGTTTCTCCTCACAGTTAATTGATCAATGGTGATTCAGTTGTTGAAGCGGTCTTTGGAGGTTCACAGTGTAACTACTAGAAACCACTGATGGTTTCTACCAGAGGAGCTGAAGAGTCTCCAAGAATCTACCAGTGGAATGAAGAATATTTGTGGAGGAAATTGACTGAGCAATGAGCGTTGAAGCCTGAAACTGCAACAAAGAGGATGAGCTCGACTGGGACAAAATAAGACAAAGGGTCTCGACTGTTGGACAGGCTAAGGAATATTATGATAACACCCAGTGATGATGGACACATGGAATTAATAGCCAGAGAAGTTGAAGAGTTGTAATAATGAATAGGCAGAGCACTCGACATGTAGAGCATGCAGAAGCATTGTGCACAGGAGATGCAGAAGGTGCACAAAGACTATAAGAAGGCAGAAGAAAGAAGAGATGGTTGTTGTTGTTGTTGAGTGTCTTTGACGTGTGAAGAAGGAGGCAGAGCGCAGCAGCAGAAATGCATAGAAGAGGAATGCTGCATTGAAGGGACATGGAACACAAAGCATAAAAGGCAGAAGAACAGAAAGAGCAAGGATGTGTGCAGGAAGACACTGAGGCAGACAGAGCAAGGTAGTGTAGCAGAACAGTGATGAGACTGGTAAGCCATTGATGAACCTTATATCACTGTGATAAGTTTTAGTAACACATATTTACATTATAGGGTGGTAGGGAGGTGCTAGGGAGGACTATTGTCCTCAGAGGTTCAAGTAGGTGCTTGAACACAGGGAGTTGTAGCTTCCATCAGGTTGCAGCCAGAGAAACCAGGGTGGAAGGGTGGTGCAAGGGAGAACTGGGGTTCTCTATTTTACAATTTGGTGCTTGCATGATTAGAAGTTGGTGCTTCCATCCAGTTGGTGCTGGAACACTTGGGGATTTGGTGCTTCCTTCTAGTTGGTGCTAGAGAAACCAGGGAGTTGGTGCTTCCTTCTAGGTTGTGCTAGAGAAATCAAAGAGTGGGTTCTCTCAGCAAGTAGCAACTTGCAAAACAGAGGTTTTCACTGCATTATGAGTTAGCGCTCATATGTATGATAATGTAAAGAATGTAAATATTACTTATCATATAAAGAAGAAGAGGTTTTTACCCTTTATGGGTTTCCTCGAGAAATATATGTCTCTGTTATCTCATATGTGTGACTGATGTTGAATGTTCTATTGCTTATTTCCCTGCATTATTGTGATCATCATTGAGTGCTTTGTAAAGAGTTTAAAATGAGCATAATTGTTTAAGCACGGTAACAACTGATTTACCACCCCCCCCCCTCTCAATTGTCCAACAGTACAAATATATACGTTTCTATCTTCAGCACCTGAGTTGGTCACCCACATGGGACAAAGCCAAGGTTAGGTCAATCAAGCTAAAATTTGTGAAGTACTTCATTGTAGAAGAAAATTTGTTCTCGAAGGATCCAATAGGAATATTGTTGAATTTCCTTATTGAAGAAGAGACTAAGGATATTATAAATGAGTTTCATAAAGGGATATGTGGGGGTCATCATGTCTGGAGAGCCACTACATACAAAACACTTATAGTTGGTTATTATTGTCCCTCATTATTTTCTGATATAAGCTTCATGGTTAGGGAATGTGTAGAGTGCCAGATGATTGCAAGGAAGCTTAAATTGCAACCTCTCCCACTTAAACTTGTCAAATAAGAAACACCTTTCCAACAGTGAGGTTTAGATTTCATTCATGAAATTTACCCAAATTCAAGTGGGCAACAGAAATGGATCTTGACAGCCATAAAATACTTCACGAAGTGGGGGAAGAAAATTCCCACCAGGGAAACAACTAATTTGTTCATCATCAAGTTCCTAGAGGAGAACATTCTATCAATATTTGGATGCCCCGGGAATATTATAATTGATAATTCCCTAGATTTCAAATCTGCCAAATTGTTACAATTCTATCAAAAATATAACATAGAGCTGGAAAATTCCACTACATATTATCCATAGGTAAATTCCTTTGCCAAGTCATCCAATAAGAACCTTATTAAGATAATAAAGAAGGTGATGTCCCAAAACAAGAGAGCTTGGTATTCTCACCTCAAATATGTAGTCTAGGCAGACATGGTAAGCATCAAGAGGTATGTTGGTACATGAACATTCCAACTAGTATATGGGATGGAAGCTATGTTTCCCATACAACTAAGTCAGTCTATGATGAAAATGTTGTAAGATAAAGAGGTAAAGTCAGATGATATGTAGAGAATAAGAAACCAATTGATTGAGGTACAATAGGTAATGTATCAAGTACAATTGAGATCTCAATCTCATCAAGAAAGAATGAAAGAAATCTTTGACAATAGATCCAAGGAGAGTAGCTTTATGACAATATATATATTCTTAAAGTGGGATGCCAGAAGAGAAGAAAAAGGAAAGCATAGAAAATTCGACAACCTATGGATTGGACCTTTCCAGGTCATTTCAGTTCAAGATAACAACACTTATGATCTAACGCTACTCGATGGTGAAGTGTTTGGGGAATCAGAAGTTCCTCAAACATTTCTCGCAATATTGAATGATGCAAATATTCTCACCCTATACATAAATGAATCTTTTTCTATTCATGTTATGTAATTTCAATTTTACTCAATTCACCATATTTTAGGCAAGTAAGAAATTAAGGTTTCAAAAGTTAAGTTGTTGAGAAATTTATTTTCACCTCTCGAATCCGTTTTTCAGGTGCATAGACAAAAAATTGTTTGAATGCAAACTCCATAACCCAAAAAATATAAGGCACTTGGTCTACAATTCTCAGCATACCATAAGGGTATTTTTTCCTCGTTGGAGTCGACGTTAGTACTGGTTTTGATATAGTCATTAGCATGACCATGCTCTAGACTAAGGGGTAAAAAATCAAGAGAAAGAAGTCTAAAGACATCTTACATATCTCACACATAAATGAAGCAAGGAATATGGTCAAGTGCGAAGAAATGTACAGTGAAAAAACAAGTCCTAAGGGCCAGAGACTCAGTTTCAATACTCGGGTGCTTATCAAGAGCATAAAGGGTGCTTATCTCACCCAAATTAAGTTTAATCCCTTGCCCAAATGGAGCCACATAATATAATTGAGGCATAAAAAACAAGCATAGTTAGAGGTGTGGGCCCAATCATCCAACGGTTGCAAGCAAGCTTGATCAACAATGGAGGATGCATGTGGCATCAGAAACACGTCTGGGCGTTAACGTAGCATCGGGATGAGAAAATGGTTTTAGGTTGCTATGTGTCAAAGAGTAAAAGGTGTCACATGGTAATTCATGGAAAGGAAAACCACTCCCTTAAGGTTGTGGTAATGGTATTCTGATCCCGCCAAGATTGCACATCATCCAACTCACTGTTTATCTAACCGTTCACTTAGCACTGCATGGAGCCTTCATAGTAGTTCACTTGGACATCAAGAAAGTCTAGAAAGGCTTGAAAGGTCAACTATATGTATTTCAATCCTGTCAAAGATTATCACTTGTGGTAAGGAGGCCCACCAGAGTTCTCAGCTACCATGTTCGATTCATCCATACATAGGTCGAGCCTAGGAAGACACCTCGAATCCTACATGGACCAATCCCAAGATGCCATGTATCCACATTGTAGTGTCACCTTCTTGCTACCAAGGCTTTCATCGCTCTCGGTTACCAAATTGTACACACACTTTTACAGAATTCGTACAGGCATTATATAACCACATGCATTCAAGCAAAGAAATACATTTAAATCTCAGAGTAGAACATATCATTACTACTATAATTAAACAATCCATAGCATTTCATATTTAATCATCTACACAGCGGAAAACATGATAAATGTGATAAAACATAGTTAGACACTTATCTTGTAACAATGGTGGAATCCACCAACCAAATGCAGGCCTTCCACGAACCTCCCAGCATTAGACCGCACTGCTCATCAACTCAGCAGTGAGTCACCCCCGAGTTGGGATTAAGCTCCACCCCAAGGCAAGGAATCTAGGCTCAGGCTGAGGTTACAGGGAAAACAATCACACACAACCACAAGGAAGGAATTCTCTCCCAGGAATCTCCCACGCTCACTGCCCACAGACCCTCATTCCCCACATGCATGTTCCACCCCAGGAGAATGCACCTTCTCTGTCACCTGGACAGTCCTTCGGCTACCAATCTCCCTTACCTTGGGTTACAGGAACAAACCGGACCGGAAGTCTCTGGGCCCTATGGAAACTACAGGGTTCCTTCCAGGAGTTCTCTCCTTCCTCTGCGCACTCTCTCACCTAGAGGAGTCGCTCACAAGCCAACAAGCCTCACGCAGTCCAGTACTGCATGGACACAACAACCCACGGGGAAAATAGACACAGGCTTCCCCAAACCGGTTCAGCAGTCACAGGATGATCTCACGGTCATGATTTCGGAACAGGGACTCCACGCACAGGCTAGCTCAGTTTTCCCGAATAACAAAGATTCTTCCACTCGAATTCAACACAGGCTTCCCATTCAGGGAATGCGCACACGGGTTTTCCTAGAACCAGACACAGACTCCATGGCTCCGAACAGGGGGGTACATGGATTCTTTAGAACAAAAACAGGCTTTCTTTCCCCGTATCAGAATTACACCAGGAATGTTTGTTGGACATATTGTCATTGATGGCAAAGGCTAAGGCAAAGGAAGAAGAATAGTTTTCATGTAAGGAAATCAGTGTATGGTTAAGTTTTGGATGGGCGTGAATGATCACTGAAGAAGGTAGTCGACAGCCGTCAGATTTGCAGAAGCTGTGAGGGAGATAAGCCATTGGGAATTCCGTAGGCATGTGCATGGTGACATCGAAAATTCCGAAACCCCGATGAGAGGTTTGACCAAGGTCATGGGTTGACGGTCATATGGGGCAAGGCCTATAGCCAGCAGGGCTAGCGCATGGAAAGGGGCACATCGAAATCGGGGATAGGGACTTTGAAATGTCCAATTCACTTGACAACGAAAACCCCGAAATCGCGATATGCGATTTCGCGATTTAATCGCAGCCGTTAAAGCAAGAATGAGATCTGGACCATTGATTTCCTTCATCGAAGAATCGGGAATCAGAGTTTCGCGAGTCCCATGAACAATTGCATCACACATCGCGAAATGCGATTTCCTGATAAGGAAAATAGCGTGTGGGCCACCCTGAAGGACAGGTGGCAGGTCAAAGGCCCGTCGGAGGACCAGCGTATCGGGAATCGGCAAATCGGTATTCCCGTGAACGAAGGATCAGGGAGGAAACCCCGACGCGAAATCTGAGCCGTCCATTCGGTGGGATGTGTGTCAGGAGTATGGAGGAAGTCAGGGATCGACATATCGCAGGTAAAAGGGGCGTATGCACATTGACATCGTAAACCCTGAAACCCCGACGAGAGGTATGGTGGACGCGTGTCAGGAGTACGGAGGAAGTCGGGGATCGACATATCGTGGGTAAAAGGGGCGTATGCACATTGACATCATAAACCCCGATGAGAGGTATGGTGGCAGTCACGTGATAGCAGGTCACATGGACCATTGTCTAACCGGAAGGGGCTAAAGCTCGAGAAAGGAGAAAATTGGGAATCGGGATTTGTAAGAGAAAAGAACAATGAACACCAAGAATGCCGAAAACCCGAAAGGCGCGCGTAGGTTTAATTCATTTTTTTATGTGGGACCCGATTTCCCAAGAGCAATAGGGATCGTGGGAGTGGTGAATGTTTTTGACCCATGGTCTTAAGAAGGGGTCAATGCCCATTTTTTATTGCGGATCGGCAAGCAAACTAGAGCGGTAAGGATTTTGATTGGTGGCAGGGGTCCTTTTTGCAGGATGTGGAGGCTAGTTTCTGACTGTAGAGACATCTACAGGTTGTTGCAGTCATTTGTGCAGGCTGCCGGGAAGGTTTGAGGAGGGAGGAACCTCATTGTGGTAGTTGGGTGGCAGATCTACATTGACAGAGAGTTCTCTGCAGTGGGTTTAGCAACTAGGAGAGTGGAGGCATCATCTCCAGGTTTATTGTCTTGTTTAATGTATGTTTTAGAGGCTTTTGCAGCTATCTTGCAGTCAGTAGATCTGTGTTTCCTTTAGAGATAATTGCATTTGTTGTCATAGCCACTAGAAAATTATGTATTGATGTGATTTCGGGATACAAGTATTAGTAAGATGCCAGAACTGTCTCTTCTAAAAGAAAATGATGGCCAGCGCATAGAACACATGTGAATCCGGGGTTGAAACTGCCTGATCCAGTGTGAAAATAGATGAAACGCGGTCAGCAGTGAGTCTGAGGGTTAAAGCCTTCAGTAGAAGCATCCTACCAGTAGAAACTGGTGCTATCTTCAGGGGGTTGAAGCTCCCTTCCAGGAAAGGCTGGTAAATGAGAGAAGGTTGGAGCCTTCTGCAGGTAGAATCCTGCGTACTAGTATGAGTCTGCACTAGTACAATGTTGTAAAATGTTTTCTTAATAATAATTATTGAAGACAGAGACAACAACAGCGGTGGTTTTCTCCCGATTTGGGTTTCCACCTTAAATCCTGGTGTTCATGTGGCTTACTCATGTGCGTTGGTTTATTTGTTATTTACTGCACTGAATTACTGCTTAATAGACATTTGATGAATGAAGAAATTCATAATAAGATCTTTGAATGCACTCTTGTTTTCTTAAGACTATACAATAGATGGTCTCTACAAAGTAGCCTAAGGTTTTCAAGGAAAGAAAAGAGAAAATCAATTGATTGCTTGAAATACTGATTCACCCCCCCTCTCAGTATTTCTCAACAACTCTTACAGATTGGCTCACACGGATCACGCTCAGGACAGTCGGGTCGAATCGATGAGAGTTCCCCTCCCGGCTTACCTCGTCTGTTTTATTTGCATGCGTTAGGGTGGACACTTGTCACCCTTGGAACTGCATGTGTTCCATCCGCATGCCTCCCTTTTACACGCTTTTCCCTTTGCCAGGAATCTTAGGATAACATAATATGCACATGGATTTTTGGAAATAATATTAAAATATTATTCCCAGGCTTAAGCCCCCTAGGCTCAACACTTAGCCCCTTTCCCACCTTCCAGCCCCTAATTCCTTTCCCACTCTGTGGACGCTTAGTCCCCCTTCACTCATTCATCGTGGTCGGTCTGCACCTGGCGGTGTTTATATTTATTAATTATTCTGCATACATACAAGTACAACAGCAGGCTCTTGGCCTTCAACACTTAGGCTCCCTGACCTAACAAACACATAAGCCTCCAGCTCATAAGAACTTGGCTCACCAACCTATAAAACATAATTACAATTTCTTTCAAAACATGGTTTTCAACAGGGCTCGGCCTTGGGGACACTACAATTCCCCTCACCTTATTTTTGCACTGTCCCCAGTGCAACTTACACTGTCTCTGCAAGCCTTTCAAAATTTTCAAAAAGATGCGGGTACTCTGCCCGCATAACTTCTTCATGCTCCCATGTCGCGTCCTCAGGACCGTACCAGGTCCACTGGACCTTTACAACCTCTATAGCTCGATTCCAGAGCTGTTTTCTTTTCCTGTCCAATATGCGTACATGATGCACTTGCAGGACACCTTCTGGTTCCACATGAATCACATTCCAATCGATAACATGATTAGCATCAGGTACATATTTCTTGAGCAGTGAAACATGAAACACATTATGTACAGTCATAGATGCAGGTAATGCAAGCATATATGAAACTGGCCCAATCCTTTCCAGGATTTCAAATGGCCCACAAAATCTTGTTGCCAACTTGGCGCAACTTCCCAATTTCAGGGAACTCCTGTTAGTTTTCACTTTCAGGAAAACATGGTCACCCACTTTGAATTCTTTATGGGTTCTGTTACTATCAGCGTAACTTTTTTGCCTGTCCTGGGTAGCTTTCAGATTCTGTTTGATTTTTATCATTTGATCTTCCATCTCTTTGAGTAGTTCAGGTCCAACTACTACTCTGTCAACTGGATTATCCCAGCTCACTGGAGTGTTTCACTTTCTTCCATAAAGCGCTTCGAATGGGCTCATCCTCAATGATGCATGGTACCCATTATTGTAGGCGAATTCTACCAAATGCAGGTAGTCTTCCCACCTTGATGGTTTATCCATCACATACATTCTCAGCATGTCTTCGATTACTCTGTTTACTCTCTTTGTCTGTCCATCAGACTCGGGATGATACGTTGTACTAAAATTCAGATTCGTTCTGAATCCTTTGAACAGTCCTTTCCAGAAGTTCGAAGTGAATTTCGGGTCCCTATCAGACACAATTGTCTTAGGAATTCCATGCAAGCGTGCAACTTCCTTTAAAAAGATATCAGCAACATCAGTTGCCCTGTGGGTGGTTTTTAGTGGAATAAAATGGGCAGCTTTAGTAAGCTTGTCCACCACCACCATGATTGAATCATGTTGCTTGCTTGTTCTGGGCAATCCTGTGATAAAATCCATTGTTACCACATCCCATTTCCACTCAGGAATAGGTAAAGGTTGCAACAACCCTGTTGGGTGCCTATGCTCAGCCTTAACCTTCTGACACTCCATACATCTGGCGATGTATTCAACAATTTCTTTCTTCATACCTGGCCAAAAATAATGGCCTTTGGCTGCTTCCACAATCTTTTGATATCCAGGATGTCCAGCATAAGCCATGTTATGCATTTCCTTTAGAAATGTCAACTTCAATTCTTGGTCATTGGGTACATACACTATGTTTTTATACAGAAGTAGACCATCAGTTCCCAAGGTGTAACTTTCCTTGGTCTGTGGTCCCTCACGTTGCTGTAGCTTTGCTACTAGACCTCTGTACTGCAAATCAACATTTGCAGCTTCTACAATTATGTCTTTCATCTCAGTTCTGTACATGCTAATGGATGTAGCATGTAATTCGTGCACTTTTCTGTTGAGTGCATCAGCCACCTTATTTTCTTTCCCCTTGATATGCTTGATATCAAAGTCATATTCGCACAGAAACTCCATCCATCTAATTTGCCTGGCATTTAAGGTCGGCTGATCAAATAAATACTTCAGACCGTTATGGTCTATTCTCAACTCAAATCTCTTTCCCATGAGGTAATGTCTCCATTTCCTCAAGGCATGGACGATTGTTGCCAGCTCTAAATCGTGAGTGGCATAATTCTTCTCATGCTCCTTCAACTTTCGGGAATCATAACAAATTACAAATCCTTCTTGGCTGAGAACTCCTCCCAGCCCCTCCTTACACGCATCTGTGCACACTACATAATCCTTATTTGGATCTGCAATCTTCAATATTGGAGCATTGGTTAGCAGTTGCTCCAATTGCTGGAAGCTGCTCTCACATTCTTCAGTCCACTGGAAATTTTTCTCCTTCCTTTGCAAGGAAGTGATAGCATGAGCTATCCTTGAGAATCCGGCTATAAACCTCCTGTAATATCCTGCCAGACCCATAAAAGATCTAAATTCTACCACATTCCTTGGTGCTGGCCATTCTCGAATGGCATGTACCTTTTCAGGATCCACAGCGATCCCTTCTTCAGATATAATGTGTCCCAAGTAATGTATCTGCCTTTGGTAAAAAGAGCACTTGCTCAGTTTTGCGTATAGATGGTGTTCTCTCAACACCTGCAGCACCATTCTAAGGTGTTTCTCATGTTCTTCCTATGTCTTGGAATACACCAAGATATCGTCCAGGAAGACTATGACAAACTTGTCCAAATAATTACTAAACACTCCATTCATTAAGCACATGAAGACAGCAGGCGCGTTGGACAATCCAAATGGCACCACTGTAAACTCATAATGACCGTACCTTGTTCTAAAGGTGGTCTTGTTGATGTCTTCATCCTTTATCCTCACTTGGTGATATCCAGATCGGAGATCTATTTTCGAAAATATTTTTGCATCCTTCAACTGATCGAAAAGATCATCAATCCTTGGCAGAGGATATTTGTTCTTGACAGTGACCTTATTCAACTGTCGAAAGTCAATGCACAGCCTCAACGTCCCATCTTTCTTCTTCACGAATAGGACTGGGGCTCCCCACGGTGACATGCTAGGATGAATATAACCTTTCTTTAGTAGCTCTTCGAGCTGCAATTGCAACTCTTTCATCTCTGGTGTACTCATTCTATAAGGAGCCTTCGAAACTGGAGTTTCTCTAGGCATCAGATTTATAGAAAAATCGATGTCCCTCTTCGGAGGTAGTCCAGGTACCTCCTGAAATATGTCCTTAAATTCTTTGAGTACTTTGTGGTCTTCCAAATTCGAGACCTCATCTTGGAATATTTCTTCCACCCGGGCTGCAAATAATTGACAACCTTTCCGGTAACATTTCTTCAGCTGCGTGGCTGATATTTCTCTAACAACCATGGCTCTGGGGATTCCTTGGACTGTTACCTGATTTTCCTCTTCGTCCAGACATGTGAACCTCTTATTACGGCAATCCAGAAGGGCATGGTGCTGGTCCAACCAGTCCATCCCAATTAAGCAATCATATGAGCCTAAAGACAGAATGTTCAATTCAGCCTTAGTGCTCATTCCTTTCATGTCCACTGAACATGACTTAACCAATTCAGTGACCTTCCTCTTGGTCCCTGTGGCTAACTGCACTAACCAAGATTTCTCATGTTTGCTTCTCATTAGATGCAAACTCTCCACCACTCTAGGATCTACATAACTATGGCTAGCCCCTGAATCAATTAAAATAACAAGTGGTCGGTTGTTGATCATACCTTCCACTTCAACCATGTGTGATTGAAATTCTGCTTGCTTATTGTCCAGGGTTGCGTAGATCCTCGGCATTCTGTTGCCCATGGCCTCCACTGTTTAAGCTTGCTGAACAGTATAGACAGTTCTCGCTTTGTCTTTTCTGTGGGGGTAGTCTCTGTACCTATGATTCCCTTTACAGCCCCAACACTCCATAGGTGGAGGCCTTGGCATATGCTCACTCCCTTCAACTTTCCTGGGGTCTCTAAAAGATGACTGTCCCCCAAGGCCGTTCTTGAAAAAGGAAGGCTTGTTTCCCTTCTATCTCTGTTCTTTCTTAAACCTCTTCTGGTCATCCCAAGCCTTCCGAAAGGTAGGCTTTTCTCTTTGTTGTTCGTATAGGCATTTCACCCTTCTTATGGTTTCTTCCATGGTCTTAGGATCATCATATTGAATCTTGTCACCAAT
>ML825780.1:0-44022 GCA_009831015.1 Picea engelmannii | reverse complement strand
ATGTTTTATAATTTGTATTTGTTTGTTGTAATTTGTTTTTATTTTTTATTTCATTAATGTTATCATTTAATTCTAACTAACTTAACTATTAATTAATTAATTAATAATTAGTCTAACATATCTTGATTAAACTAAAATACAATAATTTTATTGCTAACCTTATTAATCTATTGTTCTTTTTAGCCTAAGTTTATTTATTCATGGATGGGTTGCAGGCGAGATGTAGCCAATGGGATGAATGGATAAGGGAGTGAGGGTACATAGGTGGATGAAGGATGCAGTAGAGTGATGGAGGATCGAGCGAAATGGATGGAGGGGAAAAAGGGGTCAACCGAGCCAAACTTCGTCATCACGAGAGAAACGCCAAATCAACAGTTGAAGAATCAAGTTACCTATAATTATAGGACCCCAACATAGGCTCCACCTGGGGATGGAATCTCTTTTAGGAGGTGTCAAGAACCACTGAACTCTGAACATGCAGACCAATTCTTTATTCATTGGGTTGATCCCAAAATTATTCTGCAACCAGTACCTGTTTTGATCTTTCAACTGAAACCAAATCAAAATAAACACTGCTAAAAAAGAGATGCTCAGAATGATGAGATTATTCACATTCCCCTACCTACCCTATACTGTTGAAAATCATGCTAAATAAAATAACACAAAAATGCCAATGAATCCAATCAAGTAGCTATTGAGACCAGTGGATTGCTTGGCTGCTTGTTAGCACAGTCAAAAAGGCAACTTGACCTTTTGTCCATAGATTCAAAAATGAAAAGTGTAGTGGCCACTGCTGAAAACATGATTGATCTTTAAAACAGAGACCTTGACAATCCTGAAGAACCAAAGTAATGCCAGAGATAGATTGGGGTTCTCTAGTGAAAAATTTCTCCATATAGGTGACTATAGGATCAAGGTAGAACTGATATGTTCCTTGATATTCAAACTTAACCAACTCAACTTCATGATTTGATGCTATAGTTGTGTTATTTTCATCTTCATGCACTTCCTGACATGGATGCAATTTTTCTGATGGGTTTTGAAATGATACTTCTGTTGAACACACCCCTGTAGTTGACTGTCTGATCATATCCATATCATAACAATTTTTGAAATCGTTGGGGGTAAATGAAAACTGACTTTGAAAACACAATCTATCCATCATATTAGCTATAGGGTCATAAAATATTTTAGATGACTGTGGAATTTGTTATGTTGGTATTTCATGGCTTACCCTATGATCCTCAACCAGGATTTGACCAAGATTCTCTTTCAAAGTATGAAAAGAACTGAAACATAAGGGTAGGGAATCAAAATGGGTCAGCTCATTACCTGTCCCGAGCTTTGTGTTTTCATCTAATTTTTGGCCTGCACAAAGACTCAAGGGATACACTTCTAAATATGCAATAACTTTTATATCATCCATGTTCTCCTCACTTGGTGCATTAGATCATTCCTCATCCTTTCTATTTACAACTTGCTTGAAATGTTCCCTCAAGAGTGAGGCAAAACACAGGGGCAAACAGTTTGCATTTTCTTGAAAATTTTCTACACTTTCTTCCTTGCAATCTTGATTAGTATGAAGAGTTTGATTATCATCTTGGCTTTGTGGTAATTGGACTTCTTCTTCCCATGAATATAGTGTTGGTTTATTTGAGCTGTCATCATCAAATGCAACCACATAATCATCTAGAATTGCTTCTATGGGATCCTAAAAGGATTTACAAGATTGCTTCATTGATACACATGACGGGTTCTAGCTTTCAATGTGTTTATCCTTCAACATATACTCAAGATTCCTTTTCAAAAACTGAAATGAATTAAAGCATAATGGTACAGAGTTATTTTGGATTAACTCATAATTTGTCTCAGGCTTTAAGATTTCATCTGAAATTTGAAAAAAGTAGGTCAAGGGTTGCAATTCTAGGTCTATAAAAACCTCCATATCAGCAATGACATCTTCACCTAGTTGATCAGAACATTCTCCCTCTCTACTATTGACAACTTGCTTACAATTTCCTCTAAAAAATTGAAAAGAAGAAAAACATAAGGGCAAAGATTTTTCCCTTACTCTGAAATTTTCTGCATTTTCCTCATCATTGTCATGTTTGTTGGGCAGAGGCTAATTGTCATATCTGAGTTGTAACCGATCTTCTTCCTTCCAATGACATGTTGTTGGTTGCTTTGAACACTCAACATCTATTTCATCCTCATGATCATCATCATATTGATCACACTTGGGTAGATTATCCCGGTAAGAAAAGTTATCAAACATGCACATCATATCAGTTGATGGCTCTTCAACAAGATAAGTTGGAACTTCATATTTGACTACGTTATGAATTGAATACATGAAATAATCCATTGGTGGTTCAGAATACTAAGGTTGGGCTGCAAAGTGTTTGAGGAAATTGATCCTTGTCCATTCTGGTACTAATGGAACATAAGGTCTTGGAACAACAAGTTCATCCTTCCTACTAATCTTCTGCATCATCTCTCTTACAGTGTTTGCCAGAACATCTAGTTTCATTTATGAAGATGTCATTCGTTCCTATTCTATTCTATCTTTCTCTTCTACCTTTAACTTTACCTTTATGTTCAACAAGTTAGCTTCCACATCAACTGCAATATTTTGCATCTCTTCAAGGGTTGCAGTGTTCCATTCTCTTAATTGGAATGTCATCTCAGGATCGAAGGCATCTGGGTAATGCAAGTGAGTTGATCCTAGGGGTGGCCTTATATCAGCAGGCATTGTATGATATACCTTATTGAATCTTGTTGAAAACTGAGGTACTGTCTCCCTTGGTTTCCTTTTCAAATGGTCATATTCTTCTAGGATGAGAAAAACATTTCTCATGATCACCCATCGATCTAAGAAAAGTTTTACAAACTAATGGAAATTGCTAATGCTAGTAGTTGGAAGACCCTTAAACCAATTTTTGACTTTTCCTTGTAATGATAGGGAAAACATCCTGACACAGACATTGTCTTCTTCCACCTCAAACAGATCAAGAAAATCCTCAAGATTTTGAATGTGTTTTTCTGCAGTGATATTCACATTTCCCCCATCAAACCTGAGAAGGTTTTTGATGTAATTCACAAGGAGTTCATGGAGGATAGGAGGAAAATCTAGAGGTTTTTATTTGTTTGGGATTTTTAGAGGTATAGGAGGTAAAGAAAGGGGCTTATAACTATCTGGAATTTCAACCTGTAGCTCTGGAATTTTTACATATGTGTTAGAGATCTTGATAGCTGTGGGAAATAAAGCAGGAGGCTTATGTCTGTCAAGGCTTTCTACAAGTGTATGAGTATGTGCAAGAGCTATGGGAATGGGCTCAATCCTTTGAGGTTCTTCAGGTTGGAAATGATCGTCCTGAAATTCAACAATATACTCTAGACCAAGATCATGATAAGAGAGAAAGTAACTGCATATGAAACCAATAATATCATGAATACAATTTGAGCTCGAGTACCTAGTATTTCTAGGTTGCTTGGTCATTCTTCAGGTTCTTCCTCCAGTGGAGTCTTTGAGTTGGCACTGTCTAGAGCTGATTAGAGTCACCAGGTGAATGATCTCAGCCTTCTTGTGTATGGTCGTTGTCCACCATCAGTGATCAGAACTGGAACTTTGAAGTGTACTACTGGGGGAAGTCCCTAGTATGGTCACCATTTTTTTATCACTCTATAATTTGCCCAAGGCTATGGAGGCAGTCACAAAGGAAACACAAAAACCAATTTGAGTCTTGGATCTATCCCTCCAAGAGTCAGATAGGGATATCTCTATTTGATATAGATTTGTTTGAATAGATATTAGGCTAGTTATGCAGAACATGGGCACTGTCTGGAGCTTATTGGAGTCGCCAGGTGAATGATCTTATCCTTCTTGTGTATGGTCGTTGTCCACCATCAGTGATAAAAAATGGAACTTTGAAGTGTACTCCTGGAGAAAGTCCCCAGTATGGTCGCCATTCTGTTATCACTCTATAATTTTCCCAAGGTTGTGGAGGCAGTCACAGAAGCAACATCAAAACCACTTTGAGTCTTGGATCTATCCCTCCAAGACTCAGAGAGGGATCTCTCTATTTGATATAGATTTTTTTGAATAGATATTAGGATAGTTATGCAGAACATGGGTTTGTTTATGGATTTGGTATGTTTGGGAGATCGAAAACTTGAATTTGCATTGGGCCATGGTGTCTACCTTTCTAAAAATGGATCTATCTCAGATGTAAAAGATTGTCTTCATAGGACAGGATAGCAAGACTGCTAGATCAAATTTAATTAAATGCAAGTGGAGGAGAGGAAAAGAAGGGAAAATCCCTCAAGTGTAGGAGAAGCTAAGAATTCCTATGTTCAACTTCAGACGAAAACATGCAGATCATTAAAAGACCAGAAACAGAGTGCAAAACACAAGTTTTGTTCGTAATATTTCTTTCAATGATTAGATAACGGAAAACATGAATGGATTAACAGAGTAAGAAAACAGTTACTCAGAGAAAAACATCACCAGGGAGTCTAACACAAGAATCCTGTAGATACAATTTTTATTTCTGAAAAGTCATCTACAAAATTACAATGTATCCCCTATGGGGCATGAATCCAAAGCTCACTCATCAACCATTGTGCATTTTTATTATTAAAATATATGGAACCAACTCTCCCCAGGCTCAGGAGGTCAAATTCAACCACCTGGGCCAAAAATAGCAACAAATCCCCAAAAATCTTGAACTATCCGCCATGAAAGACGGGTCAAATTTATGCAAAAAGGGAGTCCGCTTAGACATTTGTTTCTATTTAATTATGACACCTGGGAAAAAACTGAAGGATTTATTGTATATGAGTATGTTTCGGACAAAAACCTCTTTTGGTTTCACCAAATTCACCTCCATCTCACCGCAACATTTTTTCACAAAATCAGGGTTGAAACAGAAAGAACCAGAAATCCGAAAAATGAGGCTTATAGATAGCTTCAATTCTCCCATATGGTGGCACCTATGCAAAAACTGAGAGAGGTTTTTTTTTTTCATCCTTTTACGGAGAAAAACCTCTCTCTGTTTTTCAAAATTATCCTTATTTTTCCCGGAATTGCCTTCATAAAACGATTGGTTGAAAATGCTACAAAAGCAGTTTTGTTGGGGATAAGTGGTATTTCGGACCCCCTGAGGTGGTAAGTGGTTTTTTTGGGGGGGGGTCTGCTGGCATGTGGAGTTGACACCTGTCCGAGAGTGATTTTTAAGAAACAACTTATCGGACCCCCCTAAGGTGATGGGACGTGGGGGGGGGGTTCGAAATGCATGGGAGAGTGGGTAAGGAACTTAGGATAGTATTAAGTTTTAGTTTTTTGTTTTTTGTTTTTTGTTTACGTGTTTTATTATATGTTTTTGTTTTTTTTTATGTTTTTATGTTTTATTATATGTTTTAATTTTTATGTTTTATTTATATTTTGTTTTAATTATTTGTGTTATATTTTTTAATTGTTTTATTTAATATATATTTTAATTTTAATTTGTTTTTTATATGTTTTATAATTTGCATTTGTTTGTTGTAATTTGTTTTTATTTTTTATTTCATTAATGTTATAATTTAATTCTAACTAATTTAACTACTAACTTAACTATTAATTAATTAATTAATTAATAATTAGTTTAACATATCTTTATTAAAATAACTACACTAATTTTATTGCTAATCTTATTAATCTATTGTTCTTTTTAGCCTAAGTTTGTTTATTCATGGATGGGTGGCGGGCGAGATGTAGCCAATGGGACGAATGGATAAGGGAGTGAGGGTACAAAGGTGGATGAAGGATGCAGCAGAGTGATCGAGGATCGGGCGAAATGGATGGAGGGGAAAAAGGGGTCAACCGAGCCAGACTTCGTCATCACGAGAGAAACGCCAAATCAGCAGTTGAAGAATCGA
This sequence comes from Picea engelmannii, assembly GCA_009831015.1. Taxonomy (NCBI): domain Eukaryota; kingdom Viridiplantae; phylum Streptophyta; class Pinopsida; order Pinales; family Pinaceae; genus Picea; species Picea engelmannii. The sequence continues at coordinate 38,103 of ML825780.1, read as the reverse complement.
GTTACCTATAATTATAGTACCCTAACAGTATCCATGATCACATATTTTACTGACACTAAGGAGATAATTCTTAAAATATTCAACTAGTAAGACATTTGTTGGTTTTACATATTCACTTCCAAGGCTCACTACACCTCTTCCAAGTATTTTGATAGAGGATTCATTTCCAAATGAAACACTACCACTTTTTCTTTTCTTTAAGTTGGTGAATTTTTTTGGGTCCCTGGTCATATGTGTTGAGTACCCACTGTCCATGTACCATTCGTCTTCTTTATTTTCAACAAGCAATGCTAATCGTCAATCTTCCTTGTTTGGATTCTCTTTCCTTTCCTATATTTTAATTGGATTTATGATAGGAACATCTTCTTAAATATTTTTTCAATCTCATGCTTTGTGACCAAAATTAGTGCATTTGTAGCATACAATGTTTTGATACATCAGTGGATCAAATGGATTGTAATTTCTGTTGACAAATCCATGAGCATTTCCAAATCTACTATTTACATGATTGTCCTTTGAATATCCATAATCATTTATGTTTCTTATGATTGTCCATAATCATGTATCCATAAGCATGATTGTTCGACATGAAGATCGAATCCATCCGGTTATAGTAACACTTGATTATTCATCTGTTGTATTTTGTAAAGTGATCATTGTCAATTACTCTCATATGTATTTTGAATTATATAATTAAGTTGTAGATATTATTCCTGTAGTTGTTTTGGAATTGAAAATGTCATCCAATTAAATTGTGCTTCGCAAATTAAAAAAAAAAAAAAACATTATGTTGCACATTTTTTTATAATTATAAAGTTAATAGCTTAGTGTTGTGTTCATTTTATATCTTGAAGATCTGTCAAGTTTAAATTGCTTAAAATCTCCGATTCGGTTGTTATAAATTGTTTTAATAAAAAGACAAGAAACATTCTATTGCACGGAATTTATGTAATTATAGAGTTCATAGATTTAATGTTATGTTGATCTTATATCTTGAAGATATGCCATGTTCAAATTGGTTAAAAGCTCTAGTTAGGTTGTTCTGAGTTGCTTTAAAAAAAATGCAAAGAAACAAAACTCAATTCGTGCCCCTTTAAATTTATGTTCATAATCTAAATCTGAGTGTAGTCATTGCATATGGATGTAATAGTGATACATTTTTTTTTAATTACCAATATCTATGGGTTATTCACTTGCCAAGAATTTGTTAAAAAAAGAAAAAGGAAACTTTGGTCATGCCCTTTTTAATCTTCTATTCATAACTTAAATCCAAATACAATCCTTGCATAAAATTTTATTTAGTAGTATATATTAACTATGATTAGGGCCTAAACATACCATTGCAAGCATTGCCTACATGACTTGAGAAAATTTCTTGAAATGTAGCTCACACAACCAATTTAAGTTTAAATCTTGAGTAGTCGCCTACCCTACCCTTTATTTCTACTTCATGCTTATTAATACCCGTTTTTATAATTCTGAGTTTTCTAATCAAACCCCTCTTCTCCCTTTAGTATTCACAATCTCAGAGGATTGGCTAAATTGATCCCTAATCCTAAATTATTGTTAAACTAAATGAAAGAAAAAAAAATGATGTCAACTACTTCCCACTAGTATTTATGAGCCAAAGGCATAGAGAAAGTCGTGCATATTCAGCCAGACATGAAACATTTCCTGATGAATGTACGTGACAAAAGGCATAACTGCATAGTAAAAAATATAGATATGATACATCGGTAATATTTTAGTTGAACCTATTGACTTAGAGAAATTAACACTATGTCTACCATTTCTAAGCTCAGGTGAATATCAAATTTGATGGTCTAACTTTAAACTTGTTATGGTTAAGAACATTAACTTATATTAATCCAAGGAAAATATTATGGCGGTTGTGTTATAAATATATCATAGATGTCCTTTTAATATTACTTGGTTGTCCACTTGTGTTAACAAGTGTTGCATGGCAGCGTAGTCCTTGCCAGGTTGGGATGGGAGTAAATGTGACCTAGTACAGACACATGGCTAGAAAGTTGAAATACATGTGGTTTGCATGCAAAACATAGTATTCCCGAATTAGTTCTTCTTGAAAAATACAAAAAATTATCAACATTTGAAAGGTTGTTGGACACAAAAAATTTAGCATTATTGAATTAGTTATCTTTAAAACAAGTGCTCCTGGACACAAAATAAATTGAAATTTATGAAACTAAAGGTTCCTGGACAACATAAATTATACATACCAAAAATGTAATTTTATAAAGTAGATATTTAGTTTTATACATACGAAATATGTACTTTTATAATGTATTGTGGGTTGTCGAGCTGGCGGGCTCAAAATTGGTCCTCTTATGTTTCGTGACCTACAAATAGCACCGAAAGTTCCGCGATACACAAATTGAGAAGCAGAGTTGCGGACTATAGAAATTTTTCAGAAATTAATAAATTATACATACGAAATATGTGCTTTTATAAAGTAGATATTTAGTTTTATACATACGAAATTTGTACTTTTATAAAGTACGAGGATGATATTTTACAGAGCATGCACGGAGCCCTCATTGCATACTTAGCCATTTTTTGGATCGCAGGTTCTTGGGCTGGCAGGCTCAAAATTGGGCCTCTGATGTCCTGTGCCCTACAAATAGGACCGACAGTTCCACAATATACAAAATGACACACGGAGTTGCGGACTATAGAAATTTACCAGAAAATAATAATGTCTATTACATATCTCTAGAAATTACATGAACATTTAAAAGCATACAATAGAATAGTAATAACATTTGTTACATAGGTTCATGGAGAAAAACACAAAAAAATTAGCATTCTCGAATTAGTTTTCTTTAAAACTAAGGCTTTTCTTAGACAAAAAAAATATAGCATTGCCTAATTAGTTTTCTTTGCACACGTTTTATAGAGCATGCACGGAGCCCTCATTCCATACTTAGGCAGTTTTTGGATCACGGGTTCTCGGGCTGGCGGGGTCAAAAATGGGCCTCTATTGTTCTGTGCCCTACAAATAGCACCGATAATTCCGCGATCTACAAATTGACAAGCGGACTTGCGAACTATAGAAACTTATTATAAAATAAATAATGTCTGTTACATATCTCTGGAAATTACATCAACATTTAAAAGCATACAATATAATAGTAATAATGTATGTTACATAGTTTCATGGAGGAAAACACAAAGAAATTAGCATTCCCGAACTAGTTTGTTTTAAAGCAAAGGGTTCTGGACACAAGAGAAATCGAAATCTATCAAAGTATAGATTCCTGGACACCCAAAAAGTTAGCATACAATAGAATAGTAACAACGCCGTTCAAGGCAAAAAAATTAGGATACAATAGGACACAACAAATGTAGTAGATCCAAATTAGTTTTCTTTGGAACAAACAAGAAAGGTTCCTGGAAACCCAAAATTTAGTATACAATAAAGGCATTGTCGAATCAGTTTTCTTTGGAATTTATCAAAAATTAATAATGTCTGTTATATGTTTCTGGAAATTTAAATGTGTTTGTCATATAGACTGGGATTGGGGCTCCCGTGAACCATAAAAAGAAATAAGTACAAGAATTAGGAACGTCGAAAGAAGAAGTGCGCGGCGGTAGAGAGGAAGACCTCAAAAGAAGAAATTGGAAGTTATGAGTCTTTGGTTACAGTTTTATATTTAAAGAGGTCATAAGTGGATTGATAAATAAAAGAAGATGACAACATAGACTTAAACTGGATTGATAAAGAAAACAAGATGCCAGTATAGATTTACTATGGAGCCAAAGCATTTTTGTTTCTGTCGTCGATGGTCAGTGGAGTCTTGTTGACCGGTTGTAGCCCTTCCTGGACGAGGGTGTCCATTCTCTATTGGAACCATTCTTCGATGTATCTTTTCATGGGGATTGTGTTTATCTCATCCCGGATTTCTATGTCGTAAAGGTCGTTCTCTAATTTACTTAGATCCATTGAAATACTATGCAAACTTTGTTCAATTTCTTCATTGTGTGTTGCATAGTCCAGTACCCAGCGCTCGTGCTCATCTAGACGATGTTCAATTATGCCGTAAAACTTTTCGAAATACAACCCCTTTAAAACAACTTGTTCCTGGAAGGCTTCTTTGGTGAATGACAAGGATTTGAGAATTAAGTTTGGATCTTAAACCTCGTTGGTAGTTCCGGCTAAGTCCATGTGGAGCAAGCTTATGAATAAATCTTCCTTTTCTGATATGACTTGTTTATATGATTTGACAATGAGCTCCAGGTTGTTAAGTTTTTTTTGCGATCGTGCTTTTACTTTTTTGGTCCGCTTTGGGGAGGGGAGTTTCTCTTGTCTTCTTTTTAGTTCCTATGTGTTGATGACATATTTGGAAAAATGGGCCAGCACCTGATCACATAAATGTTGTTCATTTTTTAAATTTGACTCCAAATGTTGCAGCAAATCATTGGCCTTCTTTCCAAAGGAAACTAAATTTTGTGATGTTTCCCTGGCTTCAGTAACTAGCTACATTCTTTTGTTGATGTTATTCTCTACAAGGGCTCTAGAGAATTCAAGGAGGGTAGAGGATACTTTCATCTTGGCTGCAGTGGTAGCAGGCACGATTTTTTCCAAAGGACTGGAAAATTTTGGGGTTGCAATGAAACCCTGCTCAAATTCGTTGAGGAGGTCTTTTAGATTGGCATTTTCCGTCTCAATTCCTCCAATGGAATCACAAATAATTTCACTGGTGACTTGGTGAAATGAGGAGATTTGGGACAGTCGCATTTCCCTAAAGTTAATCTCTATGTGAGATTTGCCTTTCCTGTTTGTTACATCTCTCTTTTCAATGACCATACTTTTAGATTGGTTGTCAAAAATAGCACTATGGTTTACGAAGGATTCATCTACGTCAAAAAATTCAATCTCAGATATTTCCACCGCGGACGAGCCAATTTTCTGCATGTGCTCAGTTTCAATTTCAAGTTGCAGTTTTCCACTTTCAATTTTGGGTTCCTCCGCCTGCCCTGCATTGTTTTTTCTCTTCTTCGTGAGTGGAATTTTGTGAGAACTATGAATATTTATGTGAGGAGGGTTCTTATCTCCTCCTTCATTTGAAGATTTCTAGGTTTCTTTCTTACTGGGGTGGATCGTCGAAGCGATGCTCTGTGATGTCATGCTCTTGGGAGTGTTGGCAGGGGATTGGGTACTCTTCTCACCGGATACTTTTCCATGTTGTATGTACAATTCAGTCATGCTTTGCAATGTCTCTGCGTCGCAATCGACAAAATCAAGATTGTTGTCGACATTGTCCCTGTCTTGGGTTAGGTGTCTATGGATAAAAGAGGTGTTAAAGCCAACATCCAATAATTTTTCTCGAAAAATGCCATTAGGGTCGAACCCTTTTAGCCTTTTAGCATACTTTAGGTCCAATTTCTTGAAATGGGCGGAAAACTCGTCAATCTTGTTGATGTTTCTGCACAGGAAGTCTCTGACTTTCCAGGGCAGAAGAATGAACTGTTTTTTTGTCTTATCATGGAAAAAATGCAACCAGTGGTTGTATTGCCTTGTTATTTCTACAACAAACATCTTGTCTGTGATGTGGCATGGAAGGAAGGCATTATTTTCCTTAGAGCCAAATACCATGAGGACACTGTGATTTTCCTCTTGCTCAAGTGTGCCCTTCCTATTCAAAAACTTGGTTGCCTGGCCAGACATCCGCGGAGCATCCTTGCCTAATAGTAAATATTTTAAAGCTGAGACAAAGCCATTAAAAATTTCATAAAAACAATGGGAGGCCTTGTGCCTCCAGAGGGCCTCATACCAGAATGTTACTGGGTCGAATCCATGGTTTATTTTATTGGAAAGAGAAAGTTTTGGAAACGGGTAGAAATGCACAATTGCGAAAATCAAGTAGGATGACATATAAAATTTATTCGATTATTTGAATCGTGAAAACTGGGAACAGAGCTCAATGGAAATTAGCTTCCCCCAATCAAAAATGTATTGTTCCTTGACTGTGAAATACAAAATATAAATAATTATATGGGAAATGCTTGTCATGGATGCTTGTCTCGTTATTCTTGTAAACAACCAAGCAATTTCCCGGAATGGATCTCTAAAGGAACTTACCTGCAACCTTGTGATATCTTCAGGAACTGTTGTTGGGTCTTCGAGGAAGTCGGCTAAGATGTCCAACCCGTTATCATGTTTTTCTAGAAACTACTTGCAGTCTTGTCCTCTGAATATCAATGTTGGCTCTAGTAATTTTAACATATCGCAAAAGACCTAAGGTGACAAAGAAATAGGAGAATGGTCATGCAATGGAATAATTATTTGGATTGGAATATATTTTCCGGTGCACCAAGAGACCACCTCCTTACAGTCAAAAACCTCAGGGACACGACCTGCACGAGCGATTCCAGAGCTCCAAATCAGTTCGTTCTAGGCGGAATGGGATGAATAGTAAAAGTATGCCCTGGACGACTAGAATTTCTGGTCCTCGTGTGTGAACATATTTACTATATATCCACAAAACTATTGTTGACTTGCTGCCATAAGTCTAGAAGAACATTTTTTTTCTCCAGACAATGAATGAAATGAAAAGTTGGAAGGGATAATATAACCTTGCGCAAATTTTGGTCCAAAGCATGTGAATGGGAGATGTGCTCAAGACTTTCGTTGATTAATGACAATTTGGACGGTTGTTGCATGATGTGTTGTTAACATTAAACACTAGTAATTGCATACATAGAAATGTGAACATGCTAGATATTGCAATGAGTGATTAAGCATTGTATATTTCTTGAGTGGCCCAACACAACGACGCGTGTTCGAGATGAAGAATCAAAAGGGAAAAAATAACTTTCCGCACATATTGGTTTAATACGTAATAATGGGAGATCTCCTCGAGCATTTCACCCATTAATGACAATGTTGATGGCTCTTGCATGGTCAGTTGTTAGCATGAAAGGTTTCTAATTGCATAGTAAGAAAGTACGGAGGTCGCAGGCATGGGAAAAAAATAGCTACAAAATAGGGTTGCAAGGCACAACCATTGAAGGTGAGGGCATGAGGGTCAAATTGTATGTCTCGAAACTTCTTAAGTGCAATACGCGTAACAGTGAAGAGGGTATGGTAGGACAGCCCAGAGGGAAATTTGTAAATAATGGAAATTTGTAAATAATGGCAATTTGTAAACAATGGCAATCTCCACCCTGCCAGCCCTGCATTCTGTGTGTCAATTTGTATATCGTGGAACTAGAAGCACTGATTGGAGGACACAGAACAATAGAAGTGCAATGTTGAGTCAGCCAATCCAAAGGTCTGCTTCTCAATTTGTATATCGCGAAATTATTGGTGCTATTTGTAAGACACGCAACAATGGAGACCCAATTTTGAGCTCGCCCGCCTGAGAACCCGCGATCCAAAATGTCGCTAGGTATGGAATGCAGAATTCATACATGCTCTATAAGATATCATGTCCATACTTTATAGTCCCATAATACAGGGGAAGAAGAAAAGGGAAAAAGGATGGATTAGTTCGTAGTGGAATTGTAGATCATGGAAATTTTGAGTGGAAGATGTATATAATAGAACAAAAAGGAACAGAGTTCAATTGTGCCAACTCGGAAACCGTGGGAATTAAATTCACTAAGTATGAAAAGGAAAAGAGGGAGGTCCAATTCACCATGAGAGGATATAGATGGAGATGAAATTGGCGCCAACCCGACAACCGTGGACATAAAATTGGCCAAGTATGGAAAGCAACAGCGGTCGGTTGGATTCATCGTGTGATTATATAGATGGAGATATAGATATGTCAACTTGACAATGCTGGAGTTGCACATTTTGTGAACCCAACAACAAGAGGATCCAAAACAGGCCGAGAAGGTGTCTGTAGAAGAGGAGAGGCCCCGACGTTCAAATTGTATCTCTTTGAACATTTGAATGTATAATCTATAACACGGAAGAGCGGACGATGTTGGAATCCGGTAGTTAATTTGTATATTATGGAGGGTGCAATCCCAACTGTTTTGTACCTCTGTGTCCATTTGTCACTACTAAGAGCTAATTTAGTATTGAAAATAATTTTTTACATACTGTTAGATACTTCATAGGGATTAGCATTTGTAAACAATGGAAATCTCCACCCTACCAACCCTGCATTTTGTGTGTCAATTTGTATATCTGGAACTGGGAGCGTTGTTTGGAGGACACAGAACAATATAAGTGCAATGTTGAGTCAGCTAGTCTGTAGGTCCACTTGTGAATTTGTATATCGTGGAATTTTGGGTGTTATTTGTAGGGCACGAAACAATGGAGGCCCAATTTTGAGCCCGCCCGCCCAAGAACCCGCGATCCAAAATGTCTCTAGGTATGGAATGTGAAATCCATACATGCTCTATAAAATATCATGTCCATATTATATAGTCACATAATACACAGGAAGAAAATAAGGGAAAAAGGATGGAGGAGTTCGCAATGGAATTGTAGATCATGGAAATTTCGAGTGCTATATGTATATGACAGAACAAGAAGCAGCAGAGTTCAATTGCACCAACTCACAGAAGAACATCTAGTGTTTGATTATTAATGAAAATGATTTTGAACCCCTGCTGATTTCTCCCCAGTTAAGGCATAAGTTGCAGATCACAAAAGTGTCATTTGTACCACTGTGTCCACTTGTCACTAGTAAGAGCATTGTTGAGGTATATCAGGAAGGATGCAAATATGTTGGGGATGGAAAGTAGCAACATATACTTTGAACGAAGTTAATGTGTATGAGGAAACCGCGGTGGAATTGTAGATCATGAATTTTTTGAGTGCAATATGTATATACCGGAACGATAGACAGTTGGGTTCACAAGCGTCGACCCCGCAGCGCCGGCCATAAAATTGGCTAAGTATGGAAAGGAACAACGATCGGTCAGATCCGTTGTGTGAGGATATAGATGGATATGAAGACATTTCAGCCCACCAACTCTGGAACTAGATACAATAGAAAGGAAACTAAGTATATATCTAGAAAGCGATAACGAGCGAGAAGAAGAAAAACCTAGTTCGTATGCGTCGATCCGACAACCGCGGCCATAAAATTGCCTAGGTATGGAAAGGTACAATGGTCGATCGGATTCGTCATGTGAATATAAAGATGGAGATGAAGATATGTCATCCCTTGAATGCTGCAACCACCCATCATAGAAATACGACTAAGTATAAAACCAGAAAGCCATAATGGACAGGAAAAGAAAAAGGGGAAAAGGGATAAGTATCTGACAATCGAAAAAACATTTTTTTTTTTCGTTTATTGATGGCAATGTTTTTGAACCCCTGCTGGGTTCATAGTAGTAAAAGAATAAACTGCATATCACTGAAGTTCTTTGGATGCAATATGTATATGATGGAACAGGGGACATAGGTGCTTGGTACCGTGAACCTGGGGCCTGGTGGCCAGATAACTGGCTAAGTATTGGCTAAGAGAAAGGTTTGATATCTATTTCAATAGTATTCATACTAGTATCTATGAATGGAGAAGTTTTTCATATTTATCTGAATAGTATTCATACTTATATATATTAATGGATTGTCTCTATTTCAAATGCAAATGATCTCCCAATTTGCAGGATCCTCTTCGATTCGCAAATTTCGTTGAAACCATGAAAATTTTCACTACAAGATGTACATAGTGCAACAAGAAACATGAATTTGCATTGTGGTCTCAACGAGATAAACTCCTTATCATCTATTCATATTGTATTCCTTGCAATGACATGAGAAAATGTTGGCTCTCCATAAACATCAATATCTAAATTAAATTAAATGCAATCAAAATTTAGTGTGACTTAAGTAATTAAGATAGTTTCAGTCGTTCCTTTATTAATGCCAATATTTTCGAACGCCTGGTCAGTTACGAGCAGTTAAATCATAAATTGTAGACTACGAAATTTCTTTGGCTGCAAGATGTATATGACGAAACAAGCAACATAGTTGTTTAATACCGCAAACCCAAACATAATTGCCTAAGCTTTGTCGAAGAGGAATTTTTTTGTATTTATTCCAATAGTACTAATATTAGTATATATGCACAGATATTAGACGCAATGTTCATGTTCAGTATGTTGGATATTATCAAATAGAAGAAGTTGCAATATATCCAACATATTGAACAGGAACATTGCGTCAACACTTGAGTCGCCTTGTTGTAACTCATTAATTCATTCTATGTACAGAACCCAAAGAATGGAAGCAGGACGGGTCTTCTGATTTCTTTCTTTAAATACAAGGTCGACGTCACATAAGTATGGCTTATGAAAAATTATTCTTAAATGTAAAATGTAAGGAAAGAAAAGACTAGGCTTTATTTAGATTGAAGTAGTGGGAAACAGAAAGAAAATCTCGCCGTTCATGTTTAACAACACAGGGGAAGAAGGTACAAAATACAATTAAAACAAATACCAGAAATTAGAAAATACTATTAAAAAATAAATCAAAATTATTCTATATTCAAATAAGATGGGTTACAAAATATAGTTGAGGCTATTTACGACAACGATTGTGATTTCTCCTGCCGCCGACCAATAAAAAATATGTACATTGATGAAGCTTCTTGATAGTTTTCTTGACGTTCAAACTCTTTATTCATAAAAAATGAGTTGAATATCAATTTTGGGATTTGTACTTAATCGATGTTGCCAACTACATCTATCCCAGTTTTTTGAATACCTTGTCTTTTCCAGATATGGCATGCCTGCAATGGCTGCTTATTCAACATTCTATTCTTTTTCAAGTATTAATTTCCCTCTTCCATCGAAAATTTGGGGTTTAAGGTGCTTTCCTTGCAATGTTCCCGACCCTTGACATCCAAGACAACTTAGAAATGTGATTCAGGCCAGTTTCAAAGTGGATGGAGTCGTTTTATGTCACAATAGCTATGGCAGGGGAAAAAAATTCAAGTATGTAGTGACTGGTATTCTCCCTATATTCGATCATCTGTTTGGTTGAAAATCCTGCCTGAAGATTTGTATGTTGAACTTCTTTGTTTTATTACAGTAAATTGGAAGAAACGTCCAACCCATATGCAAAATAAAAATCTGTTGAGGTACATAACTTATTTGGGCAGCAGAGGTGTGGCAAGTGCATCAAATGCTACAGAACGCACCAACACAGGTCTGGAAAGTGTATCAAATGTTGTAGATGGCATCAGAATATATATTTCCTCATAGCGGTGGAGGTATGGCGGCCCACAAAAAGGTCTGGAATGTTCAGAGGTGACGCCAACATGGCTTTCTGTCAAGTTAGTTACCAGACCCACATATAGCTCATCAAACTTTGAAATAGAAACTTTTGTAGTGATAATATGTCATTTTATCCACCCATACAGTTTTTGTTACCTGCCTCTAGTTACATTCACAAATGGAGTAATATTTCGCATCATTTATGAACATGATAGGCCATTTTGCAAGCCACTGTAAATGCACCACCCCCGAGGAAGACAAATTCTTGTGGGATATGTACAATTTGATACACTTGCCAAATATGTGTTGTTGGAAGAAGATATATACTTAAACGAAGAAATATTTTGCACGTGACCTCAAAATCCATTACAATTCCCAGAAAGAAAGAAAAAAAGTTCAACAAACAAATCTTCAGGCAGCCTTTTCAACCAACCAAAGCATCGAACACAGGGAGAACACGAACCAGAACATACTTGTTCTTTTTTTTTCCTCCTCTCTGAGTTTCTCTTATATAACAAAGTTTTTTTTTTACTCAAATATCACGTCACATAAAACTAGTCTCTCTTCTTTCATCTGCCCCTCAATCGCATCTCTAAGTTATCTTACATGTCCATGACCAGGAACATTAGAACGAAGGCACCCTAAAGCACAACTCTTTGATGATAGAGAAAAATGGAAATAAGTATTTAAAATAAACGTTGGATGATCTTCCATAGATTTTGATGTTCTCAATATTTTTCACTTATTAATGCCAATATTTTCGAATATGTATGTTGAATAGTGACTAACATCACATATTAAAATTCCCATATCCGAGTAGATTCTCAAATTTGACATCTAATACATGCACAATATTAAAGAGGGACATGATGTCAAAGCCTCTATGGGTGACACGTTTGTGAACTATGCTGAAGCTTTTAAGAAAACTAAAACAACACAAGCAAAAAAAAAAAAAAAACTATTTTCACATATTCAAAATGCAGGCAAAATTTTTTTACCGAATCCCATAATATTCGTTTGTCTATTCATTTTAATGGGAGATGTCGAGATTTCCAATTATTAAAGCCCATATTTTCGAACCTGTCTGGTAGGTTTTGACTTTTGAAAGCATATGTAATGTGTATTGGGAAGCGTGGAAGGTAGCAGGGATGGAGCCCTATGTAACATACGTTACTACTATTTTTCTGTGTTTTTTGTCCACGAGCGTATGTAAAATGTACATAAATAAAAGTATTTCGAGAATGCTAATTTTTTTGGACATGAGTCCTTGAAATTCAAATAGTTTGATTATCAATTTGTATATCGCGGAACTCTTCGTGCTATTTGTAGGATACAGAACAACAGAAGCCCAATTTAGAGCCCGCTACCCTAAGAAGTCGCGATCCAAAAAATGCTTACTATTTTTTTTGTGTGTTTTTGTCCACCAGCATATGTAAAACATACGTAAAGTAAACTATTTCGAGAATGCTAATTTTTTTGGACATGAGGCCCTTAAAATTCAAATAGTCTGCAAGTCCGATTGTCAATTTGTATATCGTAGAACTCTCCGATTGTCAATTTTTAGTAGGTCACCCCGAGAACCCGCGATGCAAAAACTAGCTAAGTATGGGATGAGGGCTTTGTGCATGCTTTATATATCTACTTTATAAAATTACTAATTTCCTATGTTTAATTTATGTTGTCCAAGAAACCTATAATTTGATAAATTTCAATCTCGTATGTCTAGGATCCCTTCTTTTAAAGAAAATTAATTCAGGAATGCTAATCTATACACCGAACACAACCTATCATAGTTCGATACAACGTATCCGCGAAGCCGTGTCCATAAAACTGGCCAACTATGCAACCAAATGACGGTCGGTCAGAATGATCCCAGAACTCTCTATGCTATTTATAGGGCATGGAACAACAGAAGGCCAATTTTCAGCCAGCCACCCCAAGAACCCGTGATCATTAACTTATGTTGTCCAGGAAACCTATAATTTGATAAATTGCATTCTCTTCTGTCTGGGATCCCTTCTTTTAAAGAAAATTAATTCGGGGAAGCTAATTTCTACACTGAACATGACATTTCATAGTTCTATAGAACCTATCCATGAAGTTGTGTCCATAAAACTGGCTAAGTATGCAACCGGATGGTGATCGGTCGGAAAGACCATAGAAACACGAGAAACTATACAGTCAAAAACGTAGTTTACAAGAGGAAAATAAAAGGGAGAGAACAACTATATCGCCCACACATAAAAAGGTACTCTCATAACTATGAAACCATAGTAACACAGAATCCATGGACTATGAAATATACTTTAAGGCCGACAAACTCTGCTTCAACGCGTAAGAGATGTAATTTACATCGCCTGCAATTTTTACTCTGTTATTTTATCTTAATAGTATTCTATGCAAACTCCACTGCAAAAAAATGTAACTAGAGATCCAACTGCAGATGCAGCATCCCAACATTTCAAACCCTGGGCAAACAATAACAAGCAACAAATAAGAACCCGGCTAAGAAGCACCAAAAGGCCCAAGTGCAGGCGCAAGACCGGAACTCTGCAAAGTCGAATCAAGCAACAATAAACAACATACAATGAAGAAAGAGATGTTGTCACAATCGCAATTGCAGAAACCCAAACTTGCAAACTGCAACAACACAAGCAAGCAAGCAAAAATAACAACAGCATGCAAATAAGAAATCAGTGCCATGCAAAAAACAAGCATGGACCAGTGAACCAACAATGTCGTTGGAGCATATAAATTTTAAAAACAGAATAAAATGTCTTGTAACAAGCCTGTTAAGTAACCATTCAACACTACCAAGCCTATTAGGTAAACATTTAAGTCTGTCATAAATGCTCTGTGAACATTTAAGAAAAAATTCAATGTGGCAGGTCTCTGACGTATCCCAAAAAAATTAATATATTTTTTGTAACAATAATTTGAACACCAGAGAATGTATTGGAAGGCCAAACTTTGGATATGCCACCATATCAAACATTTCCATAACTTTACCTAGCATAAAATGTTAAACCAAACATTCGAATTAATTCTAGCATTAATCCACCTTCGACGAATGCAAAACAAAATATATGATTCAAAAAGACCATATACGATCAAATACTTTGGATATGCCAACATATATATAACATTGGTAATAGTGAAGCCGACAACAAGACCTCTGATCCCTTGTCCAATCATATCATGACAAATATGGTACTTTTTTTTTATATAAAAATCGATGTTTTTAGTTCCCTGGTTCCAACAATAGATAACATGGAAATATTTGTGGTCAAAGGACAGACTAATATGAAGTCAACGATTTATCGATTGCTATAGTCCCTCTATGCCTACATCGGGGACTAATAAGAAGTGAATGGTGTAAACACCCTAGTTGGATTTGGGTTGAAATCAAATCAGTTTAATTGCTTGGTGTTGCCTTATGAGTTGTATTCCTTCAACCCATTTGCTTGATGACTCTACCTTTTTGTTGTAACCAGAAGAAACCTGAGAATACTTTTTTTCTAGAGCAATGACTAACCAAAAAATGACCTATCACTAACTTACCTATTGATCACTCGATTTCCATGCCACCAATCGATCTGCACTCACTTGAATTCAACACCTATCCTTCAAAAACCATAACAATACCAGTGATATGTATATATATATAACACTTTGGAATAGAGCCTAGGAAAACCCACCGGGCACTTCCCCTCATTTCGAGGATGGTACCCAGGGTAAACCAAATTTTGTAGAAAGCTGAGTATTTTTTATAGCTTGTTCATTTAAGAGCTCAACATGTCACTTGGGGGAATTGAACTTGGGTGGGGGGGAAATCACTCCCTAACAAAAACCATTCGGGATAAACCCAATTGAATATATATATATATATATTACACTTTGGAATAGAGCCTAGGGAAACCCACCAGACACTTCCCCTCATTTCAAGGATGGTACCCAGGGTAAACCAAATTTTGTAGAAAGTTGAGGCTTTTTTATAGCATGCTCATTTAAGAGATCAACATGTCACTTGAGGGAAATGAACCTGGATGGGGGGGAAAGAACCCCCCAACAAAAACCACTCAGGATAAACCCAATTGAATATATATATATAACTAAAAATTGCAATTTAAATTAATTTTAAGGAGAGTTATAGGTTAATAGCATTGAAGAATTATTCCCACTAAATTAATCATTAGTAACCTTACGCGTTGATGATTAAATAAATCCCAATACCATTTGAAGCTTATGAAGTTAAACATTTGTTCTATCTTGTGTTAATCGAAGTTATGAAACTTAAAAATTCATATTTAGGCACAACATGATTTTGATACGTAGTTATGTAAATAACAAAATTTCATATTAAATTTATTCTACATAGTTTAATTGTGTAAAGTTAATAGAATTGGGGTGTTGGGTATGTGTTATATTCTTCACATGACTAGATTTAGTGGTTGATATGTTGTGTCGGGTGCACATGGGGGTTATAAGGGGGGTCGCTACATTGTTACGTTGCATCAGGCACACACAGGAGAAACGTGTCACATTTTTTCCTTGATTTTCATGTCCATTGTTGGGCAATTTTTCGACACATGGTTTTTTCCGATGGTTTTCTTTTTCTGGTTAAGGAATTAGGGTTTTTGACTAATCCATGTCATTGAGTTAGGTTTTTGGATGCCGCTAGCTCCTATATGTATATTGTATTGTAAACAATGTATCACTATGAATGAATATAAAATATGTTGGTTTTCTCGGTTTGGGTTTCCAAGGGAAAAATCTCTGTGTAATTTTGTATTTTCCATTATATATTTTATGTTCTTCTACTAAAAATATGTTTGTAGTAAATAATTGTACAATGTTAAAATCTACATTTGGTATAAGAGCTTTGTTGGCTTCAGGGGGACACCTTTGTGGTCAAGGGTTTGTCTCGAGACTGTGATAATCCTTGTTACAGTGGGAGATCTGTGGTATTGATTTTTCAGGTGAAAATAAATGGCGAGCAGTTCGAAAATGAAGATCAAGAAGTTTAATGGGAAATTTTTTGAGTTGTGGAAGATCTGTTGGTGGATAGAGATCAGTGGATTGCAGTGGATCTAGGTACTACATCGACAGGAACTTCAACAGATGACCATAAAAAATTGGATTGAAAGGCAAAGAACATAATCCAACTATGTCTCTCATATTTAGTATTACTGAATGTGTCAGAGGAAGATACAACCAAGGATTTGTGCGATAAGATACAACCAAGGATTCCTAAGAAATAAGTTGTATAACCCAAGGATGAGAGATGGAGACTCGGTGGCTGAGCATTTGAACGCCTTCAATACTGTGGTAAGATAATTAGTATTTGTTGAGATTAAAATTTTAGATGAAGATAAGTGTATCAGTTTGTTGTTCTCTTTACCAGACTTGTGGGATAGTCTAGTTGTGGCCATAGGTAGTAATACAATTTCCTTAAAGTTTGATGAAGTTGTCTCATCCTTGTTGTCAGAGGAGATGAGATGGAAGAACATGGAAGGACAAAGAATAGATGCATTATTTGCAAGAGGATGCTCCCAGTAAATAAATAGATCTCAGTCCTCAAGTGGGAGATCTAAGTCTAAGGGTAGATCTAAATCTCCTGAAAATTTTGTAAAGGTATGTTGGAGATGTGGAAAAGAAGGGCACTACAAGAAGCAATGTAGATCCAAAATTGAGAGAAAGAAGGGATCTGAAGAAGCTCATTTTATAGAAGAAAATACCTCCAAGGAAGAAGGAGGGGATGTGTACTTGGCTTCTTCAAGAACACATGCAGATCAGGAGGCCTTGTTGGTTGACTCAGGTGCATCATTTCATATGACTCACCATATGGAGTGGCTCTGTGAATATGAAAGGTATGATGGAGGTAATGTTTTCCTAGGTGATAACTCAACAACCAAAATCATAGGATGAGGAAAATTAAAGTTGAGGCTCATAGATGGAAGGATTAGAACATTACCAAGTGTTCTACACATCCCAGTTTTTGCTAAACATTTGATTTCTTTAAGAAAAATGGATGATACAGGGGTAAAAAATATATTTGAAAAGGAAACCTGCAGGATGGTTTGTTGGCATGTTTACAGGAAGAGTGTGTTTGTCATCGATGGAAAGAACAGAAGGAAAAGCAAAAGTTGAGAAAGCTCAGGAGGAAGATCTACAATGGTCATTGGATCACTGATCCAAAGGACCTTCAACCAAATACCCTACAACCGTTGGATCATTCTAAGTGGAAGGACAGGATAAGCTAGAAGAGAAGCACCGAACATATATTGAGCCATTGATCCAAGAACATGATCAATGAACAAAATTTGGTTCACGTCAAAAATTGCGAGGAGGTTACTATTTGTGGAATCTCACTTTGAGAGAATTGGCAACTTGAAAGTTGATATCCTGAAGCCCAAAATCTGAAATGAATAAGGACCATCGGATATGGAGAAAATGCGATGATCATTAGATCAGGGAGAACCACATCAACATACCACGTCTACAAGGAAATGTGGTAGACCAAGTTGGTAGACCACGTCAGCAAGGACACATGGCGCAATCAGACAATGACAAGTGTCAAGTTGAATCGACATTTCAGGTACATGCAAATCACGAATCTGAGTGACACGTGGCAGCTACTCAGCTTGTGACACATCATCAAGTGACGTAAGTAAGTTACGCCACTCCAGGAGTTTTACCACCAGCACTTGCCCAAAGTCGCGAAGTCTTGAATGTTGAAGTCCTGAAGTGGACACGAAACGTCCAATCTGAAGATCACTTCGGGAGAATTCTTGATTGTCAATATACTACAGTGGAAGGATAGTGTAAGTGGAAGTATTAACCAAAAAAAAGAGGTCTCCACCACTTGTGACTTACTCAGCAGGTGATCACTCTGGAGGAAAATGGAGCAACAATTATCCTAAAGTCCCAAAGTCCTGAACGTCGAAGATCCGAAGAGTCGAAGGAGATAAGGATCGTCGATCTGGAGGAGGACACATGTCAATAGATCATGAACTTTGGGTATGAAATACTCTAGAGGAAAGCAGAGACTGAAAGCGTCGAAGCCCCGAAGTGAATATCGGTCATTGATTGAGAAGGGTGCCAAGGGCCATCGATCTGGTCTTGGTAGAAAGTGTCGAAGTCCCGATGCAGAATAGAGTCATTGATTTGAGGAGGACACGTGGCAGGAATATATGGGCTTCGGCTAAAAGAATTCAGGGAGAGCGTGAAGGTTGAGAATTGAAATCTTCGAAGCCCGGATTAGAGAAGAATATCTCGACCGTTGATCGATAAAAAGGGACATGCGTCATTGGATTTTCAACTACGAAAGATTGACGTACGGAGGAAAGTAGGGTTTGAGAGTTGAAACTATCGAAGCCCAGATCACGAAATAAGTTGTATTCGTTGATTTGGAAGGGAGCTACGTGTCAATAGATCGTAGAGATATGGGATCATTCATGGAAGGAGGAAAGAAGGCAGATGAAAGCCATTGATTGAGAGGCATCTCCAAGGGATTGGAGATCAATGGTTGTGCTCAATTGCGAGGTCAAAACATGCTCGGGTCTTAATTTTTCTTGAGTGGACCGCAATTAAAACCACAATATCACCAAAGGCATACATGGAGCTCTGTAGTGAATTACGGGGTGAAAAGAGAGTTTCCCTCAAAATGCCTTTGGCCACACCTGCAATCGTGTGGTCACGTGATATCATCGCCCAAGGTCACATCAGCGGAAGATAGGGGAAGGATATAGCGCTGCTAGGCTCGACATATGATCGAAGGGTTATTGTTTCACTTTGTGGTTTCTTGATCAGTTACGATTCAGTTACACTAACTGAATCATTGTCCCTGAGCGTTGAAATCATGATCCCTGAGCGTCTTTGAGATTCCTGACTTGAGCGTTGGAGATGCGGAGTGTAACAGATGATGAGAGCAGGAATAAAAGAAAGATATTGTGACAGAGGAAGGTTGTTGTTTCTTTGTAAATCAAGTTGGATAGTTATTCACGTGGGTAGAAGGCATCCAAGGGTATGTGCAAAAGTGTAGAGGGGAGGCATAGCTCATAGAATGGACATGGTGCACATATCATAAAACGAAGAAGAACAGAAAGTGCAAGAAGATGCGAGCAGGAAGACACTGATGCGGGTAGAGCAGAGCAGTGTAGTAGAATAGTGATGAGACTGGTAAGCCATTGATAAATACTATATCACTGTAATAAAGTTTAGCAAGCAAAGATTTATATCTCAGGGTGGTAGGGTGGTTCTAGGGAGGACTATTTTCCTCAAATTTTCAAGTGGGTGATTGAATGTAGGAAGTTGTAGCTTCCATCTGGTTGCAGCCAGAAAAACCAGGGTGGTAGGGTGGTGCAAGTGAGAACCATTGTTCTCTATTATACAGGTTGGTGCATGTGTGACTGGAAGTTGGTTCTTCCATCTAGTTGGTGTTGGAACACTCAGGGAGTTGGTGCTTCCTTCTAGTGGGTGCTAGAGAAACCAGGGAGTTGGTGCTCCCATCAAGTTGCAACTTGTAAAACAGAGGTGGTATCCTCACAAAGAGTTGGTGCTCATAAGAATGATAATGTGCAGAAAATAAAGACTACTTATCATATTAAGAAGAAGAGGTTTTCTCCCTTTATGGGTTTCCTCGGGAATATTTGTCTCTGTATAATTCATGTGTGTGATTGATGTTGAATACTCTATTGCTTACTTCCCTGAATTATTGTGATCATCATTGAGTGTTTTGTAATGAGTTTAAAATGGGTATAATTGTTTAAGCACAGTAATAATTGATTCACCGCCCCCTCTCAGTTGCCTAACAATTGGTATTGGATTTGGCTCCTTTTATCCAAGGGTAGATCCTAGAGCTTAAACATGACTAGCCATGAAGGAACTTCAACCAATGAGGCCCCCATGTTCAATGGAACAAACTTTGCCTTCTGGAAAGTTAGGATGAGAACCTACATAATGGCTTTGGGTGCAAATGTCTGGGATGTGGTAGAGACTAGTTATGTAAATCCAATTGTACTAGCTTTTAAGGATGACAAGCTAGAATTCAGCTTCAACGATAAGGCTATGAATGTTATTCTGAGTGGGCTTGCAGAAGAAGAATTTTTAAAAGTTATGCACTTAGAATCTGCCAAAGAAATGTTGGACAAACTCATTAGCAGTTATGAAGGTAATGAGAAGGTAAAGGATGTCAAGCTTCAAACCTACAGATTACAGTTCGAAAAGCTAAATATGAAAGAGGATGAAACTTCTGGGAAGTAATTTCTAAGAGTTTAAGAAATAGTAAATGCAATGAAAGGAGTTCGTGAAAAAATTGAGGAAGCCTCTTTAGTTCAAAATATTTTAAGATCTCTCCCTGATAAATCTAATCCAAAAGTTTCTACAATAGAAGAACTAAATGATCTTAAAATTATACCTACTAACCAACTCCTAGGAAATCTGACTGCTTATGAAATGAGGATAGGTAAAGATAAACCCACCTCTAGAGAAGCATCATTTAAATAAGATAAGAATGAGGATTCTGAGCTTGATGAAATTGAAGCAAAATTTGTGAGAAGACTAAAGAAAGGATCAGGCAAGTACCAAGGAAAGTTTCCCTTCAAATGTTTTAACTGTTGAAAGATAGGTCAATTTGCATCTAAGTGTCCACACAAGAAGAAGGACCATAACTCTGAAGGTGAAGAGAAGTGAAAATCCAAGAGATTTGGTAAAAATAAAAGTTTATGTGTAAACAATGATGACTCTTCAGGAGACACAGATAGTGATTCTTCTTGTGAAGATAAGGTTAATGAATTTATGCTTATGGCCAAAGAGGATTGTGATTATAAAATCACAGGAAGTGATGTTAATGATGAAGAAATTTTGTTTGAATTGGAAGGAGAATTGATCAGTTCCCTAGACGAAATTGCTAGACTCATATTTAAGAAGAAAAAGCAAAAACAATTGTTGATACAGTTCGAGAAAGACAATAAAAAACCTGATGAAGACTTTGCCCTGCTAAAAGTGGAATTAGAAGAGGCAAATAAAATAGAGGACATTCTAAAACAACAGTTATCAGAGAAGAAGGCAATATGTGAAGCCTTGGAAGGACAGGTGGTAAAAACCAGAAAATATATGGAGAAGTTTAAAGCATTGTATCTCCAAAATATTCCAAGCATTAAAGCCTCAGCAGAACTAAACGACATTTTGAGATAACATAGATCTCCTTTGTTGAAGACTGGTTTAGGCTATGTAAGTGGTTCAAGCAGAAAATAGCCAGAAAGAAAAGAGCCAGTAAAGATGATCAAGTTCCAAGTCAGCAGACAATCAAACCATGTGAGTACTCTACCACCAAAAGATAATAAATACAAGATGATCCCTAATAAAAAACAAAGATATCAGAAGATGGAGCAACAAATGCCAAAAATAAGGCCATCCTTCAGGTACCAAAATTTCTTCCATGGTTACTGTTTTTACTTCTTTAATTTTGGCCATAAGATTGCAAATTGTCAAATTAAGTTTAGAGACATGCAACTGAGGAGATCAAGAAATTAACAATATTTGCAACATAGAACTAAACAACCAATGAGTAGACAAAGTTGAACCAATCACTTTGACCTATTGAACAATGAGCTCAAATTCCATAACTATCATAACTTCGGCCACAAAGCTGCAAACTGCCATCTGAAGAATTACAAAGCAGATCCAAGGATAAAACCCTTAGCTAGAAATGCTAGCGCATGGAAAAAGAAAGACGGTGAAAAATGTGGCCTAGTACTTTCATATCAAAAACAAAAAGAACCCTGGTATATAGAAAGTGGATGTTCCAAGCACATGACTGGAGACAAGGATAAGTTTCTGTCTATAAGTAAAAGAAAAACAACAAATGTGACCTTTGAAAATGATGAACCAGGTAAAATCAAGGGTAAAGAGATGGTGAGTTTGAGTAATGGAAAAGGAAAAGCCCATGATGTTATGCTTGTAGATAGGATGAAACATAATTTTCTCAGTGTAAGTCAAATGTGTGATAGAGGATGTGAAGTGGTGTTCACTTCCAAAGATTGTAAAATAAAGTCTATCAACTCAGGACAACTGGTGGCTAAAGGCATACAGATAGATAATAATGTATATGTGTTGAAATAAGATAGAGAAGCGTTTCATCTAAGAAATCATGATGAAAGTTGGTTATGGCATAGGAGACTTGGAAATCTAAACTTTGACCACTTAATCAAGCTCAAAAATCTTGAGGCATAAAAGATCTTCCAATAATATCAAAGCCACAAGATTATGTGTGTAAAACCTACCAAGTAGGAAAGCTAACAAGGACACAGTTTAAATCTAAGAGCTCTACTTCAACAGAGAAACCACTCCAATTAGTTCATATGGATCTATGTGGTCCATCAAGATAGGAAGGCACAGGGAAGGAAAAATACTTCATTCTGATCATTGATGATTACTCTAGACTCACTTGGGTTTCTTTTCTCAAAGAAAAAGCTGAAGCATTTGAGAAATTTAAAAAATTTAAGGCTTTAACTGAGAATCAAACTGGAAACAAGTTAAAGGCAGTAATATCAGACAGAGGAGGAGAATTTATGTCAAGTGATTTCAAGGAATTTTGTGATAAACATGGGATGAAGAGAGAATACACAATCCCAGGAACTCCACAACAAAATGGAGTAGTTGAGAGGCAAAACAAAATAGTTCAGCAAATGGCCAGGTCAATGATGAATGAGAAGAACATTGATCAAACCTACCGGATAGAATCAATACATACAACAATCCATATTCTTAACAAATTCCACCTCATACAACACAGTGACAAGACACCTTATGAACTGTGGCATGGAAGACCTGCTTCAATCAAACACTTCAAAGTCTTTGGGAGTAAGTGCTACATAAATAATAATAATGAAAACCTTGGCAAGTATGATGACAGGGTTGATGAAGGCATGTTCTTAGGATATGCTACCAATAGTAAAGGATATAGACGCTTTAATAAAAGATTGTATAAATTATTTGATTGCATTGATTTAAAGGTTGATGAAGGAGTCCCAATAAGAGAGGTGAGAAATATTGAGTCTGCTACAGAAGACACAACTGAAGATGAAGATGAACAGGCCCAAGAATCAGAAGGAGAATACTTTGAGTTAGATACAAATACTCTGCAGGACTCAAACTAGGAGATCAAGACAAAGACACCCTCTAGAGTTGTTAGGATGAATCATCCTAAACATCAGATAGTTGGTCATCTAAACCAAGGAGTTCAGACAAGAAAGCAGTTGAATAATGTCTCAAAACAATCTCAGATTGCCTTTCTTTCTTTTCTTGAACCTAAAGACTTTAATGAAGCCAATGAAGATGACCATTGGGTTAAAGCCATGAATGATGAACTTGAACAGATTGAGAAAAACAATAATTTGGAGATGGTTCCTAGACTTGAAGGTAAAAATGTCATAGGTTCCAAATGGGTCTTTAAGAATAAATTGAATGAGTAGGGACAAGTTGTCAGGAACAAGCAAGATTGGTCTATAAGGTCTATGCACAGATTGGAGGACAAGATTTTGATGAAACCTTTGCACCAGTGGAAAGATTGGAATCCATCAAAATGTTTCTTTCCTATGCATGTCATAAGAAGTTTAAAGTCTATCAAATGGATGTCAAGTCATATTTTCTAAATGGAGATCTAAAAGAACAATTCTATATGGAACAACCAGAAGGTTTCCAACTGTCAGATAACACTGACTTTGTCTGCAAGCTGAATAAAACCTTATATGGGTTGAAACAAGCTCCTTGTGCCTGGTATTACAGACTAGATAAGTATCTTCTAGACAAAGGGTTCAAGAAAGGAACAATTGTATGCAACCTATATATCAAAACAAAGGACAATGATTTTTTCATTGTGTTGGTCTATGTAGATGACATCATCTTTGGAAGTAATAATGCTTCATTAGTACAATGGTTTTCTTCTGCCATGAAGTTTGAATTTGAAATCTCTATGATAGAGGAACTGTCATTTTTTCTTCATCTGCGAATTACTCACGGGTCTGAAGGAATATTTCTTTCCAAGGAGAAATATCTAAGAGAAATGTTGAAAAAGTTTCAAATGGAAGATTCTACACCTGTTAGTACACCTATGGTGGTTGGTTGCAAGCTCAGTAAAGATGATATTTCACCTGATGTTGATCAAAGAACATATCGATCAATGATAGGCAGTCTTTTGTACATCACAACATCCCATCCTGATATAATGCAAGATGTTGGAATGGTAGGTATTTATCAGTCTGATCCTAAAAAAATTCATTTAGAAGTTGTCAAGAGGATATTCAAATATTTGAAGAGTACAATGACTTATGGTCTTTGGTATCCTAGAAATCAAAATTTTCAATTAACTGCATATTCATATGTTGATTGGGAAAATTGTTTGGATGAGAGAAAGAGCACCAGTGGAGGTGCATTCTTCTTAGGTGATTCATTAGTAGCATGGCTTAGTAAGAAGTAGGGATATATTTCATTATAAACTATAGAGGCATAGTACATTGTTGTTGCTACTTGTTGCACTCAGATTTTATGGATGATACAAACTCTTGCAGATTTGAAGGTAACTTATACTGATCCAATTCCACTTCATTGTGATAACACCAGTGCCATTAGTGTCTCCAATAATCTTGTTCTTCATTCAAAGACTAACATATACCAATAAACTATCATTTTCTCAAAGAACAGGTTACAGACAGAGTTGTTCAGCTGCATTATTTTCCAACCACAAAAAAATTGCAGACATATTTACTAAACCCTTAGCCATGACACCATTTAAATATCTTCGTCAGAAGTTGGGTGTCATCATTTCTCTCACCTAAGAGAGTCCATCCTGTCAGGGGGAGTATGTGTTGGTTGAATATATGATACCTCCGAAAAGTACTACAACAAATCAGGGGGGGCATGTTTTCTTTGACATTGATTTCAAAGGGGGAGAAAAGGTGTTGTCTGGATGCTATAGTTTGGAGGTCTAAAAAGAATAGTGCAGCCTTTCAGGGTTTCCATCAATGCCAAAGGGGGATATTATTGGCATGTTTACAAGAAGAGTTTTCTTTTCATCGATGGAAAGAATAGAAGGTAGAGCAGAAGGTGAGAAATATCAGGAGGAAGAGCTACAGTGGTTGTTGGATCACCAATCCAAAGGACCTTCAACCGAATACGCGACAACTGTTGGATCATTCTAAGTGGAAGTACAGGATAAGCTAGAAGATAAGCACCGAAGATATATCTAGCCATCGATTAAAGAACATGATCGACAAAAAACATTTGGTTCACGTCAAAAGTTGCGAGGAGGTTATTGTTCGGGGAATCTCACTTCGAGAGAATTGGCAAATTGAAAGTTGAATTACCCAAAGCCCAAAATCTGAAATGACTAAGGACCATCAGATCTAGAGAAAGTGAGATGACCATTAGATCAGGGAGAACCACGTTAGCAAACCATGTCTACAAGGACATGTGGCATACCAAGTTGGAAGACCACGTCAACAAGGACACATGGTGAAATCAGATAATGACAAGTGTCAAGTTTAATCGACATTTCAGGTACATGCAAATCACGAATATGAGTGACACGTGGAAGTTACTCAGCGCATGACACATCATCAAGTGACATAAGTAAGTTACGCCACTCCGGGAGTTTTAATTCGGGAGTTTTACCACGAGCACTTGCTCAAAGTCCCGAAGTCTCGAATGTCAAAGTCCCGAAGTGGACACGAAACGTTCGATCTAAAGATCACTTTGGGAGCATTCTTGATCGTCGATCTACTACAGTGGAAGGATAGTGTAAGTGGAAGTATTAACCGACAAAAAGCGGTCTCCACCACTTATGACTTACTCAACAGGTGATCACTCCAGAGGAAAATGGAGTAGTGATTAGCCTAAAGTCCCAAAGTCCTGAACGTCGAAGACCTGAAGAGTTGAAGGAGATGAGGACCTTCGATCTATAGGAGGACACACGTCAACAAATCGTGAGCTCCAAGTATGAAATACTCTGAAGGAAAGTAGAGAGTGAAAGCGTCGAAGCCCTAAAGTGAATCTCGGTCGTTGATCGAGAAGGGTGCCGAGGGTCGTCGATCTGGTCTTGGTAGAAAGTGTCCAAGTCTCGAAGCAGACTAGAGCCGTTGATTTGAGGAGGACATGTGGCAGGAATCTATGGACTCTGGCTAAAAGAATTCTAGGAGAGCATGAAGGTTGAGAATTGAAATCGTCGAAGCCCAGAGTAGCGAAGCAGATCTTGACCGTTGATCAAGAAAAATGGACACACGTCAGTGGATTGTCAACTCTAGAAGATTGAAGTACGGAGGAAAGCAGGGTTTGAGAGTTGAAACTCCCGAACCTGGGATCATGAAATAAATCGTAACCGTTGATTTGGAAGGGAGCTACGTGTCAACAGATCGTGGAGATCTAGGATCGCGTGTGGAAGGATCAAAGAAGGAAGATAACAGTCATTGATTGAGAGGCATCAACAAGGGATTGGAGATCAATGGTCATGCTCAAATGCGGGGTCAGAACATGCTCAGGTCTTAATTTTTCTTGCGTGGGCCGCAATCAAAACCATGGTATCACCAAAGGCATACATGGAGCTCTGTAGTGAATTGTGAGTCGAAAAGAAGGTTTCCTCAAACCACCTATGGTCGCACCCTCAATCATGTGGTCACGTGATATAATCGTCCAAGGTCACATCAACGGAAGATAGGGGAAGGAGCTAGCGATGCTAGGCTCCACATAGGAGGTTGCGCATTGAAAAGTCAAAAAGGCCTCTGTGTGTATAATCCAGTGACACTGATAAAAAAGAATCTAATCGAAGGGTTGTTGTTTTACTTCATGGTTTATTTATCAGTTATGATTCAGTTACACTAACTGAATCATTGTTCCTGAGCGTTGGAATCATGATTCATGAGCGTCTTTGAGATTCCTGAATTGAGCGTTGGAGATGCAGAGTGTAACGAATGATGAGAGTAGGAATAAAAGAAAGATGTCATGACAGAGGAAGGTTGTTGTTTCTTTGTAAAGAAAGTTGGATATTTATTCATGTGGGTAGAAGGAAGCCAAGGGTATGTGTGAAAGTGCAGAGGGGAGGCATAGTGCATAGAACAGACATGGCACACAGAGCATAAAATGAAGAAAAACAGAAAGTGCAAGAAGATGCGAGCAGGAAGACACTGATGCAGGAAGAGCAGAGTAGTGTAGCAGAACAATGATGAGACTGGCAAGCCATTGATAAATACTATATCATTGTAATACATTTTAGCAATCAAAGATTTATATCTCAGGGTGGTAGGGTGGTTCTAGAGAGGACTGTTGTCCTCAGAGTTTCAAGTGGGTGCTTGAACATAGGGAGTTGTAGCTTCCATCTGGTTGCAGCCAAAAAAACCAGGGTGGTGCAAGGGAGAACCATTTTTGTCTGTTATACAGGTTGGTGCCTGTGTGACTGGAAGTTGGTGCTTCCATCCAGTTGGTGCTAGAACATGTAGGGAGTTGGTGCTTCCTTCTAGTGGGTGCTAGAGAAACCAGGGAGTTGGTGCTCCCGGCAAGTTGCATCTTGTAAAAAAGAGGTGGTATCCTCAAAAGAATTGGTGCTCATAAGAATGATTATGCACATAAAATAAAGACTACTTATCATATTAAGAATAAGAGGTTTTCTCCCTTTATGGGTTTCCTCAAGAATATATGTATTTGTATACTTCATGTGTGTGATTGATGTTGAATACTCTATTGCTTACTTCCCTTAATTATTGTGATCATCATTGAGTGTTCTGTAACGAGTTTAAAATGGGTATAATTGTTTAATCACAGTAAAAATTGATTTAGCCTCCCCACACTCTCAGTTGTCTAACATGGTTCAAGGAGAAATGGTGTTGCTGAAGGGAGTTCAGTTTGGAACTCTGTATAAGCTATAATGAAGCACTATTAGTGATGGGTGTAATAGTTCCATTGTTCATGATATTGGAGTTGAAGAATAAATAACTCCTACAGTCTCTGGAGAAAAGGTTATGTTGTGGCATCAAACACTAGGGCATGTCAAAGAGAAGGGTCTTCGACTACTACACGGTAAAGGTATGGTTGAAGGTATGTCTAACTTATATCTAGATTTTTATTTATGTGAACATTGTGTATATGGGAAGTAGAATTGGGTAAGGTTCCCCTCTGGTGCAACGAGCGCATACGGAATTTTACAACTAGTTCACGGTGATGTGTTTGGACCTGTGTCGGTTCCATGATTGGGAAAATATGTGTATTGTGTCTCATTTATAGATGACCTCTAGAGGAATACTTGGATATATTTCCTTAGGAATAAATATGAAGTCTTTGATAGGTTTAAAGATTTTAATTCTCTTGTTGAGAATCAAACAAAGAAAAGAATTAAGGTGTTGAGCACAGATAATGGTAGAGTGTTCTACGAGAATGAATTTGAAAAAATTTGTAAGAAGTGTGGTATATCAAGAAAGAATACTATTCCATAAACACCTCAATAGAATGGAGTTTAAGAAAGGATGAACATGATGTTGATGGAAAAATCAAGGTGCATGCTCAATGGTATCGGGTTAAGGAAAGAATACTGGGCAGAGGCAGTGGGTATTGCATGTTACCTGGTCAATAAATCACCCTCATCAACTATGGATGACAAGACTCCAAAAGTGGTATGAACTGGTAGGAAAACTTCTCTCACACATCTCAAGGTATTTGGTTGTGAGGCCTATGTTCATGTTCCAAAGGAAAACATGAGTAAGCTAGATAAGAAGGCTGAAAAGTGTATATTTGTTGGGTATAATGATGGTCTCAAAGGTTATAAGATTTGGAACCCAGAAACTAAGAAGGTTGTGTATAGCTGAGATGTGGTATTTAGAGAAATGAAGGATGTTGTTAAACAGGAATTCCTACCAAGCAAGGAAGAACCAGAGAAAATAAAGTTTGATTTAAATGATGATGAATCAGACTCTAAAAAAGAATAGGAATCAAAAGAAGAATATCCTCATACTCTAGTATTGAGGAGATCCGTTCAAGAAAGAAGGATACCAGAAAGGTATACTCCATATGATTTACGTTCAAATTTGTATTTATCTATTACTAATGATGATCCTAGAATTGTCAGGGAGGTAGTGGATTCATAAAATGGAAAACTCTGGAAAAAGGCCATGGATGAAGAAATGGCAGCGTTGGATAAGAATGAGGTTTGGGATATAGTGGAGTTTTTTACTAGAAGAAATCCCATTGGTAGAAAATGGGTATTTAAAAAAAAATTGAAAGCAAAAGGAAAAGTGGAGAAATACAAATCTTGATTAGTAGCAAAGGGTTATTCCCGGGTTGAGGGAATTGATTTTGGTGATATTTTTTCTCTTGTTGCCAAGTTAACTTCTATAAGATTTATGTTATATGTTGTTGCTTCATTTGATTTTGAAGTAGAACAAATGGATGTGAAGACAACATTCATACATGGAGATATGGAAGAATAAATCTATATGAAGAAGCCAAAAGGCTTTGTTGTGAAGGGAAAGAAGGAGCTGGTATGCAAGCTAAAAAAATCCCTCTATGGTTTAAAACAATCACCAAGGATGTGGTATAAAAAATTTGATACTTATATTTTGGGACTTGGCTTCACAAGAAGCAAAGAGGATCATTGTGTGTGTTTTAAATTAATTGGTGATCATTTGATTCGTTTGTCTTTGCATGTGGATGACATGTTGTTGATAGGAAACAAAAAGGAGATTATCTAGGATGTGAAAAATCAGTTGTCCTCTAAATTTGACATGAAGGATATTGGTGCTTCAAATTTCATTTTGGGAATGGAAATTAAAAGATATAAAAAAAAGAGGAAACTTTGGTTAAATCATAGAAAATATGTTGAGACAATATTGCAGAGGTTTAATATGTAGGAATGTAAACCAGTCAAGGTCCCTATTCCTGTTGGTGTAAAGTTATATGTGGATCAGTGTCCCAAGACATGGGAAGAGGAAGAGGACATGTCTTGTGTTCCATATGTGAGTGCAGTTGGAATTTTGATGTATGCAATGGTCTATACTAGACCGGACATTGCACATGTAGTGGGAGTTTTGAGTAGGTATATGTCAAAACCAGGGAAGGAGCATTGGACAACAGTAAAAATAGTTTTCAGGTATTTTTGTGGCACTTCTAGCTATGGATTATGCTACCAAGGAAGACCAGAATTGGATAGAGTGTTGGACATACATGGCTTTGTGGATGCATATCGGGCTAGAGATATGGATTGTAGGGGATCTACAAGAGGGTATGTGTTTAAACTATTTGGAGGAGCAATCATTTGGATGCGAAAAAGACAGGTTGTAGTGGCACTTTCAACTATAGAAGTTTAATACATGGCAGCCAATCATGCAAAGAAGGAAGCAAAAAATATTGTGTTGATGTATTGGGTTGGTAAAACATGTTGTAAGGATAGATTGTGAGAGTTAGAGTGCAATTTTTCTGATGACGAACCTGACTTATCATTCAAAGAAAAATCATGTTGATATTCAATATCACTTTCTGAGAGACATGGTTGAAGAAAAGAAAGTGTTGTTGATGAAAGTGGAAACTTTGAAGAATGTTGCATATTCATTAACAAAATCTGTGAGCACTGAGAATTTCTCTTGGTGTAGAGGATCCATGGGCATTGCTTCTCTAGATTGTTGACTATGTAACCCTGTAATCCCCTGTATGCAAAGAAAACAACAAGTGGGAGAATGTTGGGTATGTGTTATATTCTTTTCATGACTAGATCTAGTGTTTTATACATTGCACTGAGTGTGCAGGGGGGTTTGAGGGGGGGAGTGATAGGTCCCACCTTTGAGGGTTGTAGGGGGCATCGCCCCTAAGGAATTTTGTTTCCTCGGGAAATGTGTCGCATTTTTCCTTGTTTTTTGTGACACCTCAATTTCTGTGTCCATTGTTGGGCGGTTTTTCAGCACATGGTTTTTGTCGATGGTTTTCTATTTTCGGTTAAGGAATTAGGTTTGTTGACTAATCCAGGTCAATGGGTTATGGTTTTGGATGTCGTTGGATCCTATATGTATATTGTATTGTAAACAATTTATAACTATGAATGAATATAGAATATGTTGGTTTTCCCAATTTGGGTTTCCAGGGGAAAAATCTCTGTGTAATGTTTGTATTTTCCATTGTATCTTTTCTGTTCTTTTACTGAAAATTTTGTTTACAGTAAATAATTGTACAAGGTTAAAATCTACATGGGGATCCTACTGCATTGTATCCTTGTGTGTTTCTCAATTTACTTAGATGTGATGTATAATAACTTGGATACCCTATAGGAAGGAGTAAAAATTCATTTCCTCTTGAATACTATGCATAGGCACAATCTCATAATTAAAGAATTATCACATAAATTAATTACTTCAAGCATGGTAAACCTAAATCTTAAACCCCTTAATTACACTAAGATTTAATTTAACAATAAAATGTATTTTGATGTGTATTTATGATACTCGTTAACTATTAGCTGTCATTAATGGAATTACTAAGGTACACTCCATGAATGGATCATATGATATTAGTGTGAAAATAAATATCGGATGATATCTTCTAATTACACAAAATACAACTTCATAATGGTAATTACAATAAAATTATTGGGTGAGACAAAATCATTGTTATAATATTAAATTGTGAAATCTATTTTCTACGTATTGTAATTACATTATTATTATTTATGAATATTAAATGTTACCTTATTAGTCCCTACCCTTCGGGATGCAGGGACTATTAGTAAACCTTTGGCCTTGTTTTATTATTCATGCATGAAGATCAATGCAACATGAACCATTTTAACCAATTTTTTGATAGCTTTATATAATTTCATAAATCATATTCAATTTTTTATCCTAAATTTTCAGTTTGAGGTCTTATTTGGACTCTTCCTGAGGCACAAGGAGAAAATATGCAAAGTCTTTTGTTTGAAACTTAGGAAATGAAGACTACTTTAAGGTGTACATATCTTGAGGGGAAATAATGTTAACTCAAGAGATATCATTAGTTCATTAACATTTAATGTTTCCTCTCTTCACTCCCCTTCTCTATTTAGGTTCTTTAGTCAAGTTACGTGCCCAACAACAGAGGCTAAGCATCATGCAATATTTATGTCCATCAATGGAGGCCAGTCCCATGAATAATTAGATGATAAGGCTCAATCACATTCCATCAACGAATCACCCTATATCTCACTTTACACATGGTAGTTTTCCTTCTCAACATATTGTAAACTTGACTCAATGGTTGAGTCCCTGAGTCCCTAGTAAAGGCCTAGGTGGAAATTGAATCTGTAGAATAGTAACAACATGTTAGGTTTTCACTACAACTTTGGGGTAATTTGCAACATTTTCAGGTTCAATTTTAACTCTGATAAAGTTCTCACAATCCAAAGAATTATGAAGCATAAAAGGTTTTACCAAGAAGGTAGGAAGATTACATTCTCTCTTCCTTTGAGTTCTCAAAATCCATCCATCATGCATGCAAGAATGAGGTTTCGCTCCTTCCTCTTCGATAAAGAAAGGTATAAACCCCTTCCCCTTCCCCTCTCCACCCCACTTTCATTACTACTCATTCATGTCCTTTGAAGTTGATTCTCTTATGTATTTTAAAACCTCCTTTGAAGTTGGTTCTCTTATATATGTTAAAACTTCTTTCTCTCCGAGAGCGAGTTGTCTCAGTCACTAAATGATGCACATAGGAGCTCTAGTATGATACTTTTATGGGGGCTAAATGAAGTAAGCGCACCATAAATATTCACTAGTGGTGCAGTTCCTTCTCTTTCACCGAATACATGTTGATTAATGATGATGTTGTCATAAGCATGTCTTCCACCCTATGCTTACCTAATTTTCGACCCAGGAAACAACCAAGTTCTCAGGTCTCTTCTATGCCATGATTTCTCAATGGAAGTTCTCAGGGCTCTTTTATGCTATGCTTGTTCAATTGTCGACCCAGGCAGAACCACCAATATGTCAGTAAGTTAATGGTGAGTCTAATGTTCATAACATTTGGCTAATTTCATAGAAAATATTAATTATTGTATTCCAATTGTAGAAATATCATGAATGGCAAAGTGTTTTCTTACTAGAAACTAGAATACTACACTAACATGTCATGATTTTGACACAAATAGTGTTGTTGAACTGCACATGGTATGTTTGTTTGCATCTACAACCGCCACAAACATTTTTCATATTATTTTCTTAGAGAAGAATAATCAGATATGCATGAAAAGGAATTTTATTTAATTAGTGGTTTACATCACCATGGGTTCAACATCAAGGTGATGTGAAGTGATTTATCCATCATAAGAATTCCCCTTGATAGAAATCCTTATCTGGGAGGCATTTTGGAACGAAGTTGTAGCATGTGATTTGACCAAGCGAATAACTCAAGCAAGAACGAACCCTTATCAGAATCACACTCAACAAAGGTCTCAATCAACAACCATTGAAACAATTGAAAAAAATGTATGTTGTAGGTTCCATCCATACCAACGGAATAACTGCTACAACAGGAATGGTTCTACATAACATGGGACAAAGAGAAAGCATTTTTATTTGCGTTAATTTCTCGAAGAAAACCCTAATGTTTTCTTGTTTTGCATTTCTATTTGCGTCTAGTCTTATTTACAAATAATACCCCAGTCATACTTGGAAACAAAAACCCTATCCATCCTAACATTCTTCCATATACCTATAAGAGTCAGGATTAAGAGATCAGTAGAGAAGATCTTGTTGATTGTTGTTGTCTTCAAGTTCATCATTTGAGTTGAAAATCACATCTAACTACATGAAAGATTTCTCTAAGGTGAAATTGGAGTATCTTTCATTAGCATGTTCAAGACACCTAGAAGCATTAGTTCCATCATCATGACTAAGAATATTATAATGCATTAATGAAAACAAGTGAAACATTTATAATCAAAATACGCAGTGACATATAATACAACCCCAAACAAATTTCAAAATCAAAATCCTTATATTCTGCAAATAAATTGTTAAACTTTCATACCAACTTAAGGATATAAATTGTTAAACTTCCATACCAACTTCAAGGGTTGCAGATACATGTACAAAAGAGAGAATCAATTACACCCAAGAGCCACCTCTACTTCATGGAATGAACCTGGGTTATGAGCCACAAGCCAAGTGTAGACCAATGCACGCATAGGATCAAAGAAAACTACATGCAAGCATGCCAACCGAGTGTAGACCATTACATACAATGTAATGCATATGGCCAAAGTTAAATAAATCATCTGCGAGCTCGTAGTTCAATAATATTTATTTAATGTAGTGCTCCTTTCAATATTTCCTCTTGTATTATAAATCAATTGAATCAAGTTGTGAGTCCCAAAATTTAATACTTATATTAAAAGTTAATTTTATGAAACAAAATTATATTACTAATATTAAAATTAACTTTATGGATCTTCCCATTCCACTACTCAATTCACCCAATCGTGTAGTGCTCCATTAATTTAAAAAAATATAAAAAAACTAAAAAATATATATATGTAGTTATTAAGTTTAATAACAAAATATATTTTTATTTTATTTTTAAGCAATATATTTAGTGTTGTGTTTTTTTTTTGTTTTTTTAAGTTTTAAATTTTATATAACTTTTCATTTGTAGTTGGATGATGATGAAGGAGAGTATGATTTATTTCTAAAATTATAAGACATGCTACTAAGGGGATATGTCACATTTTTAGAACCGATATTCCCTTAGTGTAATTTTGGCATCTGGTGTCATGAACGAACTTAGTGCATTAATCTCCTTTACAAAAGGAATACTCAATTTGGAGGAGAACAAGGTCCATCTGGTGTCTTGCAGGGGGTCACTGGCATGATGAACCATTTGTTTTTTCTTTGTCTTGTGAAATGGTTCCAAGCTTCAGCTTGGTCTCTGCGAAATCCAAAATGCGTCTATACTCATGCTGTGCACTCACACCATATTTCTCCATGCCCATAGTGGAGCTATCAATGCAACATTTTATTTCACTTCTCAAAGGAATCAAAATTTCTTTTTTTAGTAATGAAATTTCTTGTAAGGCATATAGATATCATTTGATTTGTTGTACTTTTGGTATTTTAGACTCATTATGATACTCATTATTAGTTATATAATGTTTTAAAAAGGATTCTCAAAATAATATTTTCATTTTGTTATTAGATTATATTTGTCATAAGCATGGTATATATAAATAATTTTGGGTATTCTCCAAATATTTTTTACAATACTTTAAAGTTTAATAGAAGTTTGGAAAACAACCCATTATCAGAGGACACATAATTTTTATTTTTATAGGAAAAACAATATCACATAACATTATTTATGTTTAGATTTGTAGCAGTGAATTTACATTTCTCTTTATGCTTCTTATTAGTCCATGCCCTTCGCGCTGAGGGACTATTAGTAATCGATTTTCCTATCTTTGCATGAAGATCGATGCAAAAAAAACATTTTACCCAAAGTTTTTAAGAATCCATATGATTTTCTCTGGAAAATATCATTTTTATCCTATGTTTTGATCTTTGAGATCTTGTTTGGCCTCTGCCCGAGGAAGAAGCCCATATATTCGACCAAAACTTTAGTTCAAGGCGGCCAAAACCTTAGGTTGGCTAGTAGTTTCGTTGGATATCAAGTAATGCTAGATATCAATCCAGCATTACTTCATAGCATTAAATGTTACTTCTGGTTTTTCCATTCTCCATATGGTTTCAATATTTAGATCACTGTCAACTCCCTTTATGATATGGATGTCATGTCCAACACCAACTTACTCCCTAAGCTCGAGGTTGTTGAACTTCCACCTACTCAGCCATGCAAACCATGTTGTCAAATAAACTACGGTGTTATACTCTTAAAGCATATAGACCTTACCTTATATACCTCCTTACAAGCCTGTTGATGGTGCTAGTGAGTTGGAGAACAGGTCGGGTTGTTAGCTCTGGTTGCAGGTCCATCGTTGCTCCAGGTCCATAGCTTAGGTCCATTGCTGATCCAGGTCCATTGCTTATAATACCTTAAGCTAAGGTTGCAGTGGCAGTGACATTTTATCATCGAGGGAGTTGCATCGGAGGGAGTGAGAGGAGGAAGATCCGACGATTAAATTGGAGTTGAAGATATCCATGGCGAGGGAACTGAAGACATCTGTGGTGAGGGCACTGTGGAGGCTAGTCGAGGATAGCGTGTCTAACAGTAAGCGGATAAGCGATAGCAAGGGTTTATTATGTCTGGCAAAGTTGATAGAGAAGAAAGAGGGTGAGTTGCAAAAGAATTGCCTAATGGTGGTAATGGAAATAGCAGTCGCAGAGCACAATCTTGATTTGAGGAGAGCGACATTTAAGACTAGCTCCCCAACAACAAAGGCGTTGGTAGATCAACTGTTGCGGGTAGCCGAGGAGGAGGATGAAAAACCTTACTTGCAGATTCCTTCCGTGAAAGCGATAGGCTACCTAGCGCACACCTTCCCGGTGAGGGAGTGTAGAGTTATCACGCCTGTGGTGAAGCAATTGGGTAACATGGATCCTTATGTGTCCGCAGAGGCTGCAACGGCGCTGCAAAAGTTTGTTCAACATCCCTCCTTCCTTTCCCTTGCTCCACCTAGGGAAAATGCTATTGCCTCTTCTTTTTTATCTTATGGAGTACCTACCTAAAGATCTTCCTCCCTATCCTATCAAAGTGCCTCAAGGTTATAGTGCATGTTCTACCAAGAGGAGGTTATACCAACTTTCCTGAGAGAGAGTTGGAGAATTCAAACAAATCCATTTAGCTTGATTATAGTTGGAGAAGATTGGGCAGTTGAAGGTCGGAAAGTGACCTGAACTAAACACCTCCTCTCTATTGTTGTTGCTTGTGTCTCTCCTATGGCAAGGAGGAGTAGTTAGCCGCCCTTCCCCTCAAATATGTGAGCAAATCAGTCGACGACCTGCATGATCCTGGCGTTAGAAAAGATTAAATACTCTCTTAGTTCTTAGCATTAGGTATAAGCATGTATTTATGTTTATGTCAAGATTTCACAATCTAGTCTACTAGCCTATCATAGATAATACTTACCCATATGGTTGCTCGATACTACCTTGTAGGAGTTGGATTATGCTGAGATGCTCCAGAAGTAACTTAATTGTGGATGTGATATCATGATAGCTTGTATGAAAGGAGTTACAGACACAATCAGTGTGTTTAAAACAAAAATACAACATTGATATGTTTTTACAACACGTCATGGTTATGCTTTGCATTGCCTTGGAGAAAATGATTCATACGCGTCTCTGTAAATCTCATCTTATAGAAGGAACTGAGTAGAACCATAACCTCATCTTATAGAAGGAACGGAGTAGAACCAAGAAATTTCAGGAATGCAAGCTGTGTTTGGTTTATACTACACTCACTGAGATATGGATTCTTACCAGGGCTGTTATAAAGTCATTTCGTCCCCTCATCCGTCAAGCCATGAAGAAAAGAGACAATGGAGGAAGAGTACAACCCTTCTTTGAGGGGATAGCTTTGGCAGAATGATGCGGTTCCTGGAGAAAACATGTCTACTTGGGGATAGCTTTGGCGGAATGATGGGGTTCCCTGAGAAAACATGTCTACTTGCAAAGAACACGTGTGCTTCTTCCTGAATTTTCACATGGTAAGCATCTGGAAGAACACTACAAGAGAAGAGTATCCAAGTAAAAGAATGTGAATACTAACTAGGACAGATAAATATGGGGATTAGCTACACATTGTTGTCATGGAAATATACATTCACACTACAGTGTATATTCCTTGATGGGATGGGATGCAATTTCATATAATATCTAAGTTAAAAAATTGAAATTTCATATAATATCTACGTTACAAAGCAATATTCACATGAGGGGAACA
>ML825779.1:84682-114008 GCA_009831015.1 Picea engelmannii | reverse complement strand
GAGGAGGGGAGGATGGAGAGGTTTGAGCATGATGAGAGGTTGTGAAATTCTTGGAAGATATGATTCTTGTGATAGTTTTCTTTGAGCATTTGTGCTTTGTTGTTCTTGGAGTCACGGGCACGGAGGGCCAAGAAACCGAAAGGCTTCTTGGAGCTAGGAAGTTGGCTAGGCTCCTAGTTGGCAGGGAGGATTCTATTGTTTCACTTTGGGAAAGCGGGAAAAGAATGCTTGGAAGCGCCCAGGACTACATTACAACCGATGAACTTCGACAAGCTAAGGAGGAGGTATTTTTCGGTGGTATTTGGTTATTGATATTTTGTATATACTTTTGTTTTAAGTTCTAAATCATAGAGTTAGCATATTACTTATTTCATCATGTTATCTAGATTTATCATTGAGCAAATTTAGAAGAATTGTGTAAATGAAAATCAATGAAATTATGCTAAAACGAAGTTGTTATTGTGTATGTATAAAATGAAAGATTAATTGTTAATATCCTGGATGGGTGTTACATATGGTATCAAAGCCCGGTTTCAAAACTAAAACCTGGGCTTGACCACCCATAGTACTATTTTGTCTTTATGCCAATTTGGGTTGTTACAGTGAGGAGGTTCTCCCTCTTGTTTTATTTTTTGTTTTACTTCTACGCAACTTCAGAAATTTGGTTTTATAACATTTTGGTAAACTAGTGAATTTATGTGGTATTAAATCTTCTTGAAATCTTCAGGAAAAGATTGTCATACTGGAATTTTGTTATGTAAAAAAAAAAAAAAAACTACTAATTTTTCCACCATATGAAACACAACTCCCATGATTCTCAAAGAGAGAGTTGTTCATAATCCAGCATGCATTGTATGCTTCTTCTAATCATAAAACAATGCTACTTTCAAACTTTAAAACAACTCACAGAGCACAAAATTACAGGTATTCTCAATATATTTCAAAATCAAATAATAGTGAGAAGGTTGAGGGTACTACCAAGACCTGCAAGAGGCTCATCTAACAACAAGATGTCTAGAATGCATACAAGTTGAACTGTCAGTGCAAGACGACGCTTGAAACCATCACTTAAAGAGTGTGGATTAAGATCTAGGGAGATCCCACTCAGCCCAACCTATTACACATTGATCAATAGAATCTATCTAGTTCTGTGAGTAGTATGCGGAAAGTAGCTATTCAGTTAACAAAAATAATTTAACAAAGGTTCCATATAGCTCGAATAGCTGAATCAAGACTCATCACTAATCGCTGCCTTAGGAGCTAATCTTCCAATTGCCTCGGCCATCCAAAAGTGAGTTCCTCCAACACAGTATCAGCCAAAAAGAACCTTTGAAGCCGATAATGTTTCTGGAGATTGATTCAGTTGTCCATCTAGGCCAGTCTTTTGAATATAGATTGATCCCTTAGTTGGTTTTTCTAAGCCACCAATAACCTGCAACAAAGTCGTCTTCCCACCTACCACAAAACCTGGAGTGTCAGCAGAATAATCTGGACCACCACCATCACAGTCTTCTGATTCTTCTCCACTGCTTCCACTTTTCTCTCCTTCACTATATGATGACAAACTAAGGCTAGGGCTAGCATGAGATTTTAATATACCAGGGGAGGAATCTCGCCCCTTAGATGAGCCAATATTATCTCTCCACTTCTGCAGTATGTCAGAATCCCGTGACTTCTGTTGCATTGCTACCAATTCATTCAGGGCATTTTCTTTCACAAACCTGGTCGATTTCACAGAAGAGTGCATCCGTGAAGATGGAGGCCTATTTATTTCCATTGTCGATTTCTAATCTCATTTTGGTGAGCCCTTTTCCGCATTAAATAATTATCCCTTGCTTCTGCTCATTCTGCCAAAATCAACTCCCAGTCTAGTTCAAACATTTTTCCAAGTTGTTCCCTATATTCATCATCTTGGTATAAATCACTTCTGATAGAGAGATCACTATCTGAGTCATCAAGGCGGCCCCTGTCATCATCATCTATGTCACCAGAATCAAATCTCTTCTTTAGAGGCATTCTTGACCCAGAAGGCTTTCTATTTTTTGTCCCAGCATCATCTAAATCATCACCTTCATTGGATTTGGAATCACTGCCATCATCTGAATCAGAAT
The DNA here is from genome assembly GCA_009831015.1 of Picea engelmannii. NCBI lineage: Eukaryota > Viridiplantae > Streptophyta > Pinopsida > Pinales > Pinaceae > Picea > Picea engelmannii. The sequence goes on along the minus strand of ML825779.1, from coordinate 111,897 downwards.
CTTCCAGTCTCCATTTTGTTGGATTTCGGTTGTTTTTTCTTTCCATCGTGGGTATGTGTTCAGCCAGCTGCCTCTGGCAGCAAATGATCAAGATCTTCCATATCTTTCTTTTCTATAAACAACCTACACCGATTCAATAGCCCTTGCACTCTCCATCTAGTCAAAAAAAAAAAAAAGACTATGCAGATCCTCTCTAAAAAGATCCTCAGAAAGAGGGAAGCTCACAGTTGACATCATGTCATTGTACAACTTCAAACACTGATCCACTACCCCCTTGTTGAAAACCTCTACAAGGGAAACTATAGATGGAATATCGCCCTTGTTCAAAGCTTCAAGAATCTGCTCCAAAATCGATACAAATTCCTTCCCACTGAGGAATTTGCCTCCAACCATCTTTGGTTGAATCATAGATGTGGCAAGTCCCTTCAACTCTTCCTGCCATTTAATGTATGTTGGATCCATATCAGAGTCATGTAGATTGCAAAGTTTGGTGCGCAATAGGTGAGGTCATGGCAAAGTGAAAGTTGTGTTGTTTTCTCCTCTAATGGCCTCATAATGTCGAGCAGATTGAACCGTTTTTTCTCAAGAAACCTTAGTTGGTTTTGCAACTCGGAAAATTCTGATAGCATAATCTCCTCACAGTCTCTTATTTCTTCCTCATTCAAGCCCTCTTCCTATAAGCGACATCTGCGATGCTTGGTTGAAATATATATCTCCTGATTAGGCAATAGAAAATTGTTGCTTGTTAATATAGACGGAAATTGATCGTTAGCAGCACCCAAAGCCTCAATCCTTGTTGCTTGGTCTTCTCTAGCATCAGCCCGCAAATGGAGAGTCTTTATACCAATGAAAATAGAGAATCTTTTGTCATCTGATTTACTCTCTCAGATAGAAGATACCTTCAAATGAACCGCTCCAACTGTTTTTCGTTGGTTTGTGTTGACGGCACTAGCATAAGCATTTTTCTCCCTTCTCATAAACTTTAACAAATCTTCACCAATAACCCTTAGACCTTTCTACGTTTCTTTGTTCACTCCAATTTTATCTAGCCCATGTAGCTTATAATAATAAACAACTCCATCTTGGAGAACAAACCACCGTGATTTCCATCATTTTCCATAATTCACCCATTTATATAGAATACCAGCAGATTTAGCACTATTCAATTGTTGCACGTCCCTTATTTCGACCCCACCCTCTTGTGTACCCATAGAAGTTCGAAACGAACCTTATGGAGTCCTTAAGTGAATAGAAATACTATTCAAGGGGGATCTTGTGCCATTTATATCCCCTAAAAAAAAAAAAATTCATTGCTCCAGCCACTGCTAAGATAGATCTTTAAACGAACGAAATGCTTGAAAAGATGGACTTTTATATGAACCTTCATCCCGCGTTATTGTATTCTTGAATGATTTATGCGATGAACCATTGGCTTCCACCAGGACAGGCCTTCTATTGGCTTCCACCAGGACAGGCCTTCCATTGGCTTCCATGAGGAAAGGGATTTTCCCTTTAGCGGGAGCAACAATCGTATTTCCCCCTTACCTTTCAAGAGAAACATCAAATATACAGCATAGCGGAGGCATCTGAAATGTGCATTTTTTTTGTTGTTTTTGACGCCTCGCTAACGCTTAGGAACCATTGTCGAATCCGATAAGTACGCGTCAATTTACAACACACGACCCGAAAATCTTGTGGAAGGAGGCAAGAAACAATCCGTGAATCGCAACCTAAAACTTCACATTGAACGCTCCTAAAAAAAAAAAACCCATGAAATTTTATGGCACTAATGAGAATGGAACCCATGACCTGTTGGGGGAGGAGCCGATGCCTTGAAGAAAGTTCCAACAAAGGATGATTGGCGACACTTAGAATTGGATTTAGAATACGGAAAATCTTTGATTATGTACATATATGATCTTCTTTTGTACGAAGCATATTGAAGCTTGCAGTGATTTGTCATAGTAAATCTACAAAGGACGATTGGCGAGACTTCAAATTGGATTTGGAAATACGAAAAATCTTTGGGAATGACTACTCAGTATAGTTTCAGTGGATTTTGGATGTGCTAGGTGGAGTCGGTTGAGGTGACAGGTTTTGGATGTGCTAGGTGGAGCCTATCTAGGTGAAGGAAAGCTCACGACATGAAGTGAAGAGACCTGGTGGAAATACAATTTCAGATTTGTTAGATTTTTTTTTATCCTAAAAGTTAATAAACTATAAATGTGGTGGCAAACTACAAGGTACTTAAGTATTTGACTTATTTGAATAAGTATAAAGGATTCAAATAAAATATTTAAAATTATATGAACCAAATAATATAACATATTTGAATAAGTATAAAGGATTCAAATAAAAATTTTAAAATTATATGAACCAAATAATATAACATAATTATATTGATAAAGTATGATTCATTTTTTAGGTTGTAGCATCTTGTGAAATTTTAGTAATTTTATTGATTTTAATTGATAGATATATTAATTTAAAAAATAATAATAATAATATAAAAAAAAAAATCAAATAAAATTTAAATAGTCTAATTTTAACTCAAGTATGTATTTAATGTAATAAAATCATTTAGTTGACCATTTAAGCTTTGAAAGAATTCATTATTTTGGGATTAAATTTTTAAAGAATCCCATAAGAGATTAAACTTTTTAAAAGCTAGATGAAAATGAAAATGTTTCTTTAAATCCTCACAATTCTATGTACAAAAACCCTCATTGTGTTGTTGCCTTGTTGCATTCCATATATCATGTTAAATAATTAAAATAATATATATATAGTTATTCCAATATATTATAGTATATGTTATAACTTATATAGCATTTCCTAATTAATATGATAATATTGAAGTCACTTTATTTATCTTCTTTATGTCTTTCCTTTTGATATTGCATAGTTGACATTATGTTTTATTTCATTTTGGTCTAAATTACTTAAGTGTATAGCAAAGACAATGTTGTAAGTATTACATATAAGGTTCAACTTTACCTAACAAGTGTGACAGGGAAGACACGTCTCTTTGATGACATTCTCAAAGTCTTTTGAAACTTTCGATCTTACTTTTCTAACTTTCAACATGCTTGAAACTTGTAGCCTAGCATTATCGATTCTTTGTAGAATATATCCTTTAAATATATTTGCTAGATAACACATGTATTCTAATATATATGTAAATAAGGGCGCAAACAAAATAACATATAATACAACATATGGAGAATCAAATTTTTAGAGTGTGGAATAAAGAACTCAAAGTGCACATTATGGTTAAAATTGTTTAAACCATCCAAATCCAACTTGATATGTTTTAAGATTAAGGGTCATGTAGTGAAACAAATCTTGTAACCTAAAAAATAATTTGTTGATGTGGGAAACATTGTAATGAATGACTTAGGGGTTACCCTTGACTTTGTAAGTAAGTGGAAGACCTCAAGTAAAGTTGATTTCAAATGAAAACATAGTCACAAGCATGGTTCGTAGTGATAATAAGGAAGAATATAACCTTATCAATCCTAAGTATGGCTTGTACAGTACCACTTAAAGATTATCTAACCTTAGTAATGCTAAGAGTAAATGATATGTCATTGTTACAAGAAAGACATTGACCACTTGCGGGAGGTTATTTTCATGAGAAGGTCAACAACTTTTAAATTTACCATAGTGTTTATGTTAAAAGTGGAAACTAGTGATGAGCCCTACTCCTAATTTATGGGTATTATATGACGTGTATGTGAGAAGATTCAAGAATTTTCTAGTGATACTTATTCTCTAGAAAGGGGAGGTCATGCGGAAATTTACCATTGGCTAGAAAAATATTACATAGTTAATGGAGAATTTGGTGTGGTGTACCATTGAAGTTTTACTATCTTAAGAGCATAGTGTATGCACTTGGGTTGCTTCTATACTTAGGAGTGAGTGGGAAAGAGTCTTGAGCCTAGAGAGAGTGTAGTGCGAAGGAGGAAGTTGTGCATTGAACTTAATCATTATGTAGGTTAGTATGGTGATATTGACAACATAAGACTGTAGTGTGTGCTTATGTTTAGTTCCACATTCTAATGAACATTCAAATGGATATTGTAAGTGATCCTATGTTGTGAATTTAAAACTTGAGTTAGAATGATGAGTGAAGTATCATGAAAAGGCGTTTTATTATGTCATAAGGTGTGGCATGGTATATCAACCGATTTCTATTAGTCACTATGCACAAGTCTATTGTAAGAGGGATGAGTTATCTAAATGAGAGGACACACCTTGAAATGCATTAATTGGTCTAGAAACTACTTGTTCACTAACAAGGATTTTTCCCTATGAAGAAACTCTCTTTGAAAATAAATAAGTATATAAATAAATCTATATGAGGAATGATGAACACATGCTTCTCATTGCTAAAAACGTCTTTCATAGTAGGGTAAGGAACTTGAAAGTGCTAGAAATAGACAAGAAAAGAGCTAGTTACCAAAGTTGGTAAGTACTATGTAGGTATAGAGGATATAATTTTGAGATGTAAGAAGTACAATGTTGAGAAGAGAAGACCTCAAGGACAAATGACTAAATATTTTTGGAATGAACTCTTGTAGTAAATTTATTATTGATATAAAATGTTCACTAACCCACATGTCAACATGGTGCTCTTTATGTATAGGCATGTTTGTAATAGTGAATTGATGATAGAAAGCAAGATTTTCGTCGATAGTGATGAAGAGAATCCTATACTAGACAATTAACTTGTTTGAGATATAATTTATATAACTTAAAGAAAAGAGAGATATTGAGGACAATGGGAAAAACAAACCGTGAAGTAACAACATCACATGACAATCAATTAGCAGTATCTTAATCAATGCTTGTAACCATGGAAAATTTTGGTGTGTCAATATCATGAGTGATGGAATATGTATTGTCAAGCTAGAGTGATGATCAAAGTCGGCAAATGCTTGTCTATTATAATTATCAATATATCTCAAGTGGAATTGTATGTATGACCTAATGCAAATTATATCGAACTCAATATAAGATTCACTTAACTAGATAATCAATGACGAGATAAGGTTCTATCTAGTAGTCAACTAGAAGACTACACTTTAACTGTGGGGGGGGGGGGGTCCTATATGGAACATAGGGAGAATAAATATAGAATATAAGTGTGTCTTTGTGTTAATTAAGTTATAAGTGGCAATAGCATACAATCGAGACATAGTGAGGTGTCTGCTAATTAGGCATAGTTGCAATCAATATATTAATAGCCTCAACATGTTTTAATCAAGTCATTGTCCAATGATACCAATATAATGCAAGGTTTGTTATCGAGAAAGATAAATAGAAGTTGTGTCATAAATTCTACTCATATTGTGAATGAACATAACTTTGGGACGAAGTTTCTTGAAGGGTGGGTGTATATAATGCCCCATATTTTGGCCTTAGGCAATTATAACTTCAATTTTTCTCATTATAGTTATTCATTTTTTAGTAACTATTTGGACTCTGTGAAACTGATATAGACATGTGAAAGGTGTACGTCTAGAATTATTTGTGAGTTGCAYGATATTATATTTTGTTGTTATATGTTTGTGATGATGATGATTATGTGATTTGGTTAAACATGTAAATTTAAATGTGGAATTTTGGTACATGGATACCAGTTTAAGTTATGTTGTGAATGCGTAAGATATGAAAGGCATGATAAAAATAAACATACATTTCTTAATTGAACGTCAATACAATTATGGATTCTTATATGAAATTATGACGTATATACATGGATATGAGTATTGGTGAACTAAGCTGCAGATTAACAAGTTATGTAATGACCAAACGATTGTAGTGTTGACGTAATTTGGATGTTGTAGACATCCAAAAGATAGTGTATGTTATAAGTTGTACTTATGATTTAATTTAAATATTGCTATGATCTGTGGTAAGTGTGGTTTTGACAAGACACACGACTTTCCCAGAGTGGTTGTTTGATGACGTGACTCTAAGAACAGTAGTTGCACAGTATGGATTGATGTAGGGTGTTGACCCTAGTTCTATGGGGAGGGGTGGAGGTATTTCCCACCGTTTATCCTCTGAAACCTAGAGTCGTGGGAGGGTTGTGTGAAGTCACGCTCCCCTAGACGTGTGATGACGACTGCTAGTTTCCTGTTGGGGAAGCTTGGTCAATATGTATGATACTTTCGCTTACGGGTTCTATCTAGAGTTAGGTCAATATGGTTGACGCTCCATCTTAGTCTAACAGAGGAAAGGATAGGATGGAAGATGGAAGTAGGTTAGGAAGGAAGGATGTTATGATGTTAGTTGAGAATACTGATTGGGGATTAGAGATGCCACTATTGTTTACTCACTTGGTTCCTACCATGTTTAAAACCCTCTTTAATTTTCTATTGAAATTTTAAGTGTGACAATGAGTTATTGATGAATTGGTGTAATTTAGTTCATTAAGATTATTAAATGATGCATTACTTGATCTGTTGTCCTACATGTCTTGGTGATCATATAGGAACTATGCACTAGAGGCAATGAATGTTTATCGTTAGTACATGCATGAGATATGTGTCCGCTAGCTACACACACATACCCTACCCATGTACACTAGTATCAGTAATTAATGTATTAATTATTAAAGTAAATTATTAACTATTTAATTGAATGTTTATTGAATATGTAAATTATATTGCATACAAAATATCTAGAAGCATAAAATACCTTCTTGACTTTGATAGATGGTGGGTGTGATGAATTAAATGAACATGGTGGGGTGTTATGTACATTTTGGGGAAAATTACCAAATAACATTTATTAGCTAGCATGAGAATAAAGACTTTTTATTTTATTTATTATTGTTTAATTCAAGTCATTTATATTTAGTTTTATTTTAATATTTTCCCGATATATCTAGATAAGTAAAGTTGATGGATAATAATGAGGGGGTTGAGGAGACTTGGGGAAGTGTGTATGGAAACTTGATAAATAGGGAGAAGAAGTAGAGAGGAGGGGAGGATGGAGAGGTTTGAGCATGATGAGAGGTTGTGAAATTCTTGGAAGATATGATTCTTGTGATAGTTTTCTTTGAGCATTTGTGCTTTGTTGTTCTTGGAGTCACGGACATGGAGGGCCAAGAAACCTTCAGCATTTGTGCTTTGTTTTTCTTGGAGTCACGGGCATGGAGGGCCAAGAAACTGAAAGGTTTCTTGGAGCTAGGAAGCCGGCTAGGCTCCTAGTTGGCAGGAAGGATTCCATTATTTCACTCTAGGAAAGCGGGAAAAGAATGCTTGGAAGTGCCCAGGAATACATTACAACCGATGAGCTTCGAAAAGCTAAGGAGGAGGTATTTTTTGGTGGTATTTGGTTATTGATATTTTGTATATACTTTTGTTTTAAGTTCTAAATCATAGAGTTGACATATTACTTATTTCATCATGTTATCTAGATTTATCATTGAGCAAATGTAGAAGAATTGTGTAAATGAAAATCAATGAAATTATGCTAAAACGAAGTTGTTATTGTTTATGTATAAAATGAAAGATTAATTGTTAATATCCTGGATGGGTGTTACAAACTCCTTCAAGCAGTCAATAAGACATTTTTTTTTTTTTCAAAAGTTTTGTGATCTTTGAAAATCACTTCAGCATCAAATTTAATCGTCTTTGAACCTGTAAAATGTTAGCATTAATCTGCAGCAAATAGTGTGAGAATATCGAAAACATAAAGTGAAAAAATTAGTACTAATACTATCAACCAAATGAAAAATAAAATGTGTTTTTACTGGTTGGTGATAGCGCATTTTTTACAATCCTCTTCTTGAATACCTGGTGAAGTGACTTCATAATCATTTTAGCATAAAAAGATAAAAATCATGATTCCAATGATGTTTTCAAGAAATGTGAAAATCCATTTGCAATTTTTTATTTTTAGAATGTTTGATTTGAGTTATTTATTTATTTTTATAAATGCAATTATTTTTAAATAAACTAGAAAAAAAAAAAATTAAGTAAACTAGAAAGATTTTGTTTTAAAGTTTTATTTATTTTTTAATTTGTTATATTTATTATTTATTATTATTTTAAAATTGTAGCAGATGGTGCTAAAGTGGAAGATATGCATTGACATGGGTTATGGATTTGCCCAAAAAATGGGTTAATCCCGAAAATGGTGGGTGCAAGATTTGAAATCACAAATTTATAGCAACAACTCCAACGCATTACCACTAGACCATGAAATTTTATTGTGGCATGCAATGGGAATTAAATTTGGTAGATTATGGAAGAAGAAGGTGGTTGAAACAGTGGCGCAGAAATGTTGGGCTCTAAAGATGTCATAAAATATAACCTCTATGCAGCATCCAAAGGTAGGCACTAGCGCAAGCATTTTACTTGTCGCCTACGTAGGTTCTTACCTTCCATTTTCAATACCCGTCCTCCAAAGATGCAACCCCTACAAAGGGACAACAATTGTAACAAAAGGAACAACAATCATTCTGTTCAAATGAACAGCAAAACGAACAACAATTGTGACAAGGGAACGACAGTTGTTATATTGGGCTGAACTAATGTTGTATTAATTGAGTTGTAGTACTTGCCCAACTATCTAATTTTTCAACCCAGGGTTCATAAACTGACGAAGCACATGAAAAGTATATGCAAGATTGAAGCAGGACTAATCTAATCTAATGTTTAAGCTACAAATGAAATTGAATCATTAATCTAACACATGACTAAAATTGAATCATTAATCTAACAGAAAACTAAAATTGAATTAATCTAGTTGCATAAATGAAATTACTCTAAGAATGGGAAATTGCGTGACTAGAAATGGAGAACTACATGAAGGAAAAACAAATACAACATGTGAAGAGTTGAATGACACAACAGCATATGTGAGATCTCGCCAATAAAGCAATCTTATATTATAATAATCAAATCAATCTTTATAAAAGAATAATGAAAGAATGAAAACCAAAACCATGAATCAAATCTAAGAATCCCTTTCTCTTTCGAATCCTAATGACTAATCTAATTCTAATTACATAATCTAACTCAATTCTAATTCCTCTTCTACTTGAATCCTCATGAAGAGAGAGCACTCTCTTTTATACATGAGAGCCTTGAAGATAAGATAACCATCTCATTATTACAGATCCACTTTTCTCTCAACCTATTTCCGATTATTATAAAATATAATCCCTTCAAATCCTCGCACACATCTCTCATATATCTTGGATAAGATATTCCAACCAAATCTCCATGATCTTCTCCTTGGAATGGGCTTGAATTTTCTCCTCAAATATTGAAATGGTGGAGGAATTATTTGGGAAGACCTTTGAATTAATCCTTCACATATTCCAACACATTACAAAGCTCACACATATTTGAGATATATATGAAAACATGTTGATTTTCTAACATTTAATCGCAAATTCCTTTTAAATACTAAAATGAATAAAGTGGAGAACAATAAGGTGAAACCCAAGTATATTGATGGAAATGATATCGTGAAAGGTTAATGGGGCGATGAAATGTGAAGAATAATGAAGGGAAAGGTGGATGAGAATAGGACATTTATGAGCCCCAACATATCCCCCCAACTTAATTTGTTGCATGTCCTCATGCAACCATGCATGGATCTTCTCAAGAAATTTTGGCATCTGAATGTTGGCTTTGAGTGATGATAATGAATGTTTTCCAGGATGGGATTTACATGAATAACCACTGACATTTTTCTTATGGTTGGTTCTTGTGTGACAACCATGAATATAAAGAATGTTGGTTCTTGTGTTAACAACATTCATTTCACTATTTGTTCTCTTGTTGTTATGATAATAATTTTCCCATATTCTTACTAGAAAATGTATGCTATCAATGTGCATAAGGAAAACATCACTGAGTATAAGAAAGCCCTTTTTTTGTATATGTGTGAATCATGCCAATATGTATAACAATGCTTATGAAGCAAAGTGCAACAGAGCATCGTTGGAAAAGAAATGTTCATAACTGGTAAATGAAAAAAATGGAATGATGGTCGTGGAAAAAATGGAGTAATGATAGTGAATAAAGTCCCCTACCCCCCAACTTAACTTGTTGCATGTCCTCATGCAACATGGCATAAGTCATAGAAGTGAAAAGGAAAGGGAACTGAATGAGGGAATTTTTCAAATTATTCATTGCTAGCAGTTGAGGAATTACATGATTAAAGTTTAGAAAATAACATACCTCCACTTACCCAAAATGTTGATGAACTATGCAAGAGGAATATGGTTGATGCGGCTGGTGGAGCATGGAAGATGTCACTATTGTAGGATCATATGAAAAGTGATGGCTGTTGTAGATGCAACTATTGTCTATTGGATCAGAGAATGTGAAGTGGAGGAATCTGAAGTGTTGTTGAATGAATCATGGAAAAGAAAAAGTATGAAAGTGAAACTGTGGTAGTCTCATATGGCTGAAGTCATGCTGCTATAACTATCGATAGAGTCATGAAAAGTATATATTTTTCACCCACTGGTAAACCTGATGGTACAATTCTAATCATGCGAATGAATGTGTCAATGTCGAGCATGAAAAGAAGTCATTGGATTACTGGCCATTGATGAATATCATTAACCAATGTGAGGCAACTCATCATTGATGTCAATGAGTGCCAAGGTACTCGAGTACATCTTGCAAAGTGTGAATGAATGAGATGATGTCGAGCCACTTGCAAGATCTGATGATCAAGGGACATTGATGTATTCCCATGATTGTCTGTGAGAGAACTTGCCATTAAGGCATGCAAGCCTCTAGGTACTCAAAAATGGACTCCGGTATATATCCCAGATAAGGTGTTGAGGTCGATTGGGCAAGATTTGTTGAAAGGTGGGCCTTAAGGAATCCCACATCAGTCAACGCAAGTTCTGATAAAAAGAGTGGTAGGACTATAAATGAAAAGATTTTAGTAGTAACAGTGTGTATGGCAAGGCAATGTAGTCAAGGAAAGGGAGCTGGATAGTTTTATTGACAAAGAAAAGTGAACTAAAAAAGATAAAGAAATGTGTGCAACTCAGAAAGATAGGAGTGTGTGAAGCCATGAAGGATAAGGAAATGGAAGATGGGCTTCAACACAGGGATGACCAATCTTCTTTAAAGGAGAAATGGGGGAGAACATTCATGATGCAAATAGGTTTATGAAAAGTTTTATGTGTAACAACAAATGCCATGATGTGTAGAACGAGAATCAACTCCTTCAAGCAGTCAATAAGACATGTTTTTTTTTTTTTCAAAAGTTTTGTGATCTTTGAAAATCACTTCAGCATCAAATTTGATCGTCTTTGAACCTGTAAAATGTTAGCATTAATCTACAGCAAATAGTGTGAGAATATCGAAAACATAAAGTGAAAAAATTAGTACTAATACTATCAACCAAATGAAAAATAAATAAAATGTGTTTTTACCAGTTGGTGATAGCGCATTTTTTACAATCGTCTTCGTGAATACCTAGTGAAGTGACTTCACAATAATTTTAGCATAAAAAGATAAAAATCATGATTCCAATGATGTTTTCAGGAAATGTGAAAATCCATTTGCAATTTTTTATTTTTAAAATGTTTGATTTGAGTTATTTATTTATTTATTTATTTTTATAAATGTGATTATTCCTAAATAAACTAGAAAAATAAAAATAAAATTAAGTAAACTAGAAAGATTTTATTTTAAAGTTTTATTTATTTTTTGATTTGTTATATTTATTATTTATTGTTATTTTAAAATTGTAGCAGATGGTGCTAAGGTGGAATATATGCATTGACGTTGGTTATGGATTTGCCCAAAAAGTGGGTTAATCCCGAAAATGGTGGGTGCGAGATTTGAAATCACAAATTTATAGTAACAGCTTCAGTGCATTACCACTAGACCATGCAAGTTTATTGTGGCATGCAATGGGAATTTAATTTGACAGATTATGGAAGAATAAGGTGGCTGAAATAGTGGAGCGGAAATGTTGGGCTCTGAAGATGTCCTAAAATATAACCTCTATGCATCATCCAAAGGTAGGCGCTAGCGCAAGCATTTTACTTGTCGCCTACATAGGTTCTTACCTTCCATTTTCAATACCCGTCCTACAGAGATGCAACCCCTGCAAAGGGACAACAATTGTTCCATTCAAATGAACACCAAAAGGAACAACAATCGTGACAAGGGAACGACAGTCGTTATATTGGGCCGAACTAATGTTGTATTAATTGAGTTGTAGTACTTTCCCAACTATCTAATTTGCCAACCCGGGGTTCGTAAAATGACGAAGCACACGCAAAGTATATGCAAGATTGAAGCAGGACTAATCTAATCTAATGTTTAAGCTACAACTGAAATTGAATCATTAATCTAACACACGACTAAAATTGAATCATTAATCTAACACACGACTGAAATTGAATCATTAATCTAACACACAACTGAAATTGAATTAATCTAGTTGCATAAATGAAATTACTCTAAGAATGGGAAATTGTGTGAAGGAAGTAATCTAGAAATGGAGAACTACATGAAGGAAAAGCAAGTACAACATGTGAAGAGTTGAATGACACAACAACATATGTGAGATCTCACAAATGAAGCAATCTTATATTATAATAATCAAATCAATCTTTATAAAATAATAATGAAAGCATGAAAACCAAAACCATGAATCAAATCTAAGAATCCCTTTCTCTTTCGAATCCTAATGACTACTCTGATTCTAATTACATAATCTAACTCAATTCTAATTCCTCTTCTACTTGAATCCTCATGAAGAGAGAGCACTCTTTTTTATACATGAAAGCCTTGAAGATAAGATAACCATCTCATTATTATAGATCCACTTTTCTCTCAACCTATTTCCCATTCTTACAAAATATAATCCTTTCAAATCCTCACACATATCTATCATATATTTTGGATAAGATATTCCAACCAAAACTCCATGATATTCTCCTTGGAATGGGCTTGAATTATCTCCTCAAATATTGAAATGGTGGAGGAAGTATTCGAGAAGTCCTTTGAATTAATCCTTCACATATTCCTACACATTACAAAGCTCACACATATTTGAGATATATATGAAAACATGTTGATTTTCTAACATTTAATCACAAATTCCTTTTAAATACTAAAATGAATAAAGTGGAGAACAATAAGGTGAAACCCAAGTATATTTATGGAAATGATATCGTGAAAGGTTAATGGAGTGATGAAATGTGAAGAATAATGAAGGGAAAGGTGGATGAGAATAGGACATTTCTGAGCCCCAACAACACCACAACCAAACCATGGCATGTGTCCTCTCCTCTTAACCTAGTGTAAATGTGTTGACTTGCATAGAATAGATCTAGCTAAACAATGATACACACATTTTCAGAGAGAATTGGAAAAAGAAGAAGAAGGAGAGAAAGAATGGAAAGAATTCTCATTAACCATTTTGAATAATGAATAATTTACACATGATATACTCTGTATAACTCAATGAGTTCGACTTGAGGTGAAACAAGTCACCATAGTGGTGGTCTAGAGTGATCTGGACACACACCAGTAGTTACGGGAGTGAACTACCACCTATTCTAGTCTCTCAGGCAGTTACGGGAGTGAACTGCCACCTAGTTGAGTTAACTAGTCAAATAGTCTTCAGTTCACCGACTGAACAGAAAGTAGTGATGAGTTAACTCAAGGAATCAAGGCTAATGCGCCACTTTGGTGATGATACCAAGGCAAGGTCGAATTAGCATGGTGATGATCCCAATGTTGCATGGTGATGATCCCAATGTTGCATGGTGATGATCCCAATGCAACATCTAAACTCAACTCAACTAGTCAAACTGAAGTGTGAACTGAAAGAGAATATTCTCCAGGTGGAATATTATCTCCTAAAATATGAGAGGTTGGATAATGACTAATTATGACTAATGAAAAAATAAAAACCTTAGGAAAAATAAATTCTAGGTGTGTGTGAAGTAACTCCAACACCCCCCCTGAACATTACTATGGTGAAAATAAATATTGGGTCCCGACAACGAGGCCATGTTAGGTACCCAAGTACAAAAGATACACTGAAAATAAAGTGAGAAAAGAGAGAAAACCTCATGGGAAAAACCCCCCCTCAAGGTGCAATGTATGTAAAAAGAAGAACTACAATTTCTAGGCAACTGTGTCCTTCACTCCAAGACGACCTCGCAGAGAATGGAATTTATGCTCAGTGAAGGTCTTGGTGAAAATGTATGTCGTTTGTTCTGCTGAAGGACAGAACTATAAGTCGATGATCCCCTCGTGTACTAAGTCCCGTATGTAGTGCATGTGGATCTCGATTTGCTTCATCCATTGCCTCTGAACTGGATCTCTGCAAAACTTCAAAGTGCTTTGGTTGTCACACCAAATAACGATCAGCTGATGAAAATGAATGCCCAACTTAGTGAGAAAATGTTATAGCCACATAGCCTGAATGGTTATGTTAACTACCCCTTTGTACTCTGCCTCGGTTGAAGATAGAGCAATGGCAGCTTGCTTCTTGCTCGACCAACAGATAGGCCTGGAACCAAGACTGAGTGAGTAACCAGATGTGGACTTGTGATCAATGCTATCGCCAGCCCAGTCAAAATCAGTAAACCCAATGAAATCTAATGTAGAGTCTGTTGCATAATGAATCCCAAAGGTGATGGTGCTTTGTACGTATCGAAGGATACGCTTTGAAGATTTCCATTGTAGCTCATGCGGCTCCTGCATGAAACTGGAAACTGCACCAACTGCATATGAGAGGTCTAGTCTGGAGTGTGTGAGATACAACAAGCTCCCCACTAGTTTTCTGTACAGTGTGTTGTCAACCAGTGGAGTCTTCCCTCCATCCTCAAGTTTGACTCCTGATAGGAAAGGAGTCAGAGCAGGCTTGTAGTCTGTCATGTGAAATCTCTCAAGGAGATCTCATGCATACTTAGCTTGAGATAGTTTGATGCCTGATGCATCCTGACTGATCTCAAGTCCAAGGAAGAAGTGTAGTGGACCCATGTCCGCCATCAAAAATATGTCATGAAGAATCCTCTTGACTGCAGCAATTGTTGAAGTCGAGCAACCGATGATCAACAAATCATCGACATACAGAACTAAAAGTATAAGTGAATCAGTTGTCCTGAGCATGTATACATTCGGGTCTGATTTACAATGTACAAAGTTCTGTGACAACAGGTAGGAGTCCATCTTGGCATACCATGCCCTCGGAGCCTGCTTGAGGCCATAAAGTGACTTCTTCAGTCGACAAACCAAAGATGAGTCCTGCATAAATCCCTGGGGTTGCTCCATGTAGATATCCTCAGAGAGATCACCGTGAAGAAATGCATTCTTCAAATCCATCTGATGGACTTCCCATCCCTTGGTTGCTGCAATGGCAAGTGCCAATCGTATGGAATCCATCTTTGCTACTAGAGCGAAGGTCTCATCATAGTCAATACCATGAACCTGCTGAAAGCCTTTGGTGACAAACCTGGCTTTGTATCTGCTGATTTGTCCATCCGCTGTGCTCTTGGTCCTGTAGACCCATTTTCATATGACAAGTTTCCTCTCAGAAAGAAGGGGAACCAGATCCCAAGTTTGGTTCTCGAGGAGGGAGTTGTACTCCTCCTGCATGGTGGATTCCCAAAAGGGATTTCTAGCAGCCTTGCCATAAGACTGTGGATCTGAAGACTGAACTAAGAAAAGATGCATGGAAGGAAATGGTTTAGTGGTAGTGAGTGCAATAGGAGGCTCCTCGAAATCAGATCGAATCCTTCTAGTATCGGCTGGATCACCTACAAGATCCCCTGCATCCTGAAGAGTAGTCTGTGCCCACTTGGGCCTCTGCTCTGGATCTACAACTGCATCTGGATGCTTTGACTCTGCATCTGACTATACTGACTCTGAATCTAAATCTGAATCCTTTGAGTCCTCTGAATCAGAACTCTCATCTGAAGAAGAGTTGGCATGTGCATGCTCATCATCTTGGACATGTGTAAGAGTAAAGGTGTTTGCATGTGGTTGTTGAGGTACATGAGAGACACTTTCCTCAAATTGGACACTACGCTCAATGATGAGTCGATACGAGGAAAGATCAATAAGTCGATATCCCTTCACACCGTCAGGGTATCCAACAAAAGTGCACTCAGTTCTCTGTGGATCAAGTGCCTTCCTCTTTTCAGAGGGAATCCTAGCCCATGCACGTGAACCAAAAATACGAAAGTGGGTCACTTCCGGTTTGAGGTCACTCCAAGCCTTGTAGGGGATCTTATCCTTGGAAGATCTATGGGGAGATCTGTTTTGGATGTATGTTGCACAGTTAAGTGCTTCAGCCCATAGTCTTTGTGGTAGTGACTTTGCATGCAACATGCAAGATTCTATCTCCTTTAGAGATCAGTTTTTCCGCTCAGCAACTCCGTTTTGTTGTGGAGTGTAGGGAATTGTATGTTGCAACTAAATCCCTGCCTCATGGAAAATATTGTGGATCTCATGATTCACATACTCTCCCCCATTATCAGTTCGGAGGAATTTGATCTTCTTTCTGGATTGTTTCTCAACCAAGGATTTGAAATCTTTGAGGTGTTGAAAGACCTCAGATTTTTGCTTGAGAAAGTAGATCCAAGTAAAACATGAGAAATAATTAAAAAAAATGAGAACAAACCTCACTTTGTTGATGGATGGATGTGGAAAAGGACCCATAAGGTCACTGTGGATCAGATCTAAAGGTGCAGAAGCTCGCTGAGACTTTCCTTTGTCGAATTTCTCTTGAGGGTGTTTTCCGAGAACACATCCCTCACATACTCCCTTGGAGAAATGGATGTCTGGTAGACCATCAACAAATATGTGCTTGCTAAGTTGTTGCATGTATCTAAAATTCAAATTTCCAAACCTTTCATGCCATATCCTACTACTTTCATCAGCATGAGTAAGCAGTAAAGAAAAATCAGGTTCAATGAATTCATAAAATGTATACAATCTAGACTGATGATTTACCTCACCGGTTGCAACCCTGGAGTTGGTTTGCATGTCGTAGATGTCCACGGCATTTGGTGTGAATATGACTCTCTTTCTGGTGTCAAAATTCATCATCTGATACATGGAGAGAAGGTTGACAGAAAGCTTGGGAACATGCAGCACGTTCTCGAAGCTTCCATTGGTGAGTTCAATCCTTCATTTGTCGGTGACTTCGACAGAAGAGTTGTCCCCCATCAGAATGGGAGGACCTTTTCATGCATCCAAAGAAGAATATACTTCTTCTAAGGTATCCATGTGATGTGATGCTCTTGAGTCTATGATCCAAGCATCAGGAGAGGAGTTGATGGCAATCAAGGCATGGCTTGAATTTCCTTTCTTGGAATTTGGATCTTCTGGATTCTTCTTCTTTGCACCCTCGGGGATGCGATCTCCAAGGTTGTTTTTCTGAAGTATATGAGACATCAGATCTATTTTTTTTTGCATGCATGTAGATTCTGAATGGAATCCTTTGTGATAGTATGTGCATTTCTCTCCTTTTCTTCCCTTTTCTCCTTTGGATCCGGAGGCATCGGTGAAGGGTTTTGTGTACCCTTCCTTCTTCGTATGTGCATGAGCTTTCCACTTATCTTTATATTTAGATTTATAATATTTGTGGCTGCCATCATGCACAGTGAGTTCATGCGCTCTTGGGCCTTTGATTGCACCCATGTTGATGAGCTTGGTTTGCTCTTGTGTCAGGGATTCGATAAAGTCCTCAAGAGAAGGCATCTTCCAGGTGGCTCCAAAGGCGAATATGACAGTATGGAATGTAGATACAAATACTGAGAATTCAGGACCAAGCTTGGAGAGAATGGTGAGAACCATTTGTTTCTCCTCCTTTGATTTATCAACCCCGCAAGATTTGAGTTGCAACAGTAAATCCTTGAATTTTGTAAAGAAATCTTGGATATTCTCGAAGTTTTTTGGATCCAATGTGAGAAACTCCAACTCCAACATGTGTCCCCTCATCTCATCCTATTTTCCAAAGAGGCCTTCCAATATGGTCCAGGATTCATTGGGAGTCTTACAGGAAGATATATGAAAAAGGAGATCGGGAGAAATAAGACTGCAAATTGTTCGGAATGCCTCATCCATGCGATTTAAGTACTTGGATTTTTCTATGGCTAATGTCGGCTCTGTATCTTTATTCATGGTTAACCTGTACAAACCTCTGGATCGGAGATGTATGTCTATTTTCTCCTTCCATGCAAAATAGTTGTAAGGTGTAAGAATGAATTCTTTTTGGAATTCCATCTTTCTGTTGTCTTCAATCTTTTGTACCTGCAAAAATGTTTTTGTGTAGCTTTTGATTAGCACTCCGTCGGCTCTGATACCATGTAAATGTGTTGACATGCACATAATAGATCTAGATAAACAATGATATGCACATTTGCAGAGAGAATTGGAAAAAGAAGAAGGAGAGAAAGAATGGAAAGAATTCTCATTGACCGTTGTGAATAATGAATAATTTACACATGATATACTTTGTATAACTCAATGAGTTCGACTTGAGGTGAACCAAGTCACCATAGTGGTGGTCTAGAGAGATCTGGACACACACCAGTAGTTACGGGAGTGAACTTCCACCTATTCTAGTCTCTCAGGCAGTTACGGGAGTGAACTGCCACCTAGTTGAGTTAACTAGTCAACTAGTCTTCAGTTCACTGACTGAACAAAAAGTAGTGAGGAGTTAACTCAAGGAATCAAGGCTAATGCGCCACTTTGGTGATGATACCAAGGCAAGGTCTAATTAGCATGGTGATGATCCCAATGTTGCACGGTGATGATCCCATTGCAACATCTAAACTCAACTCAACTAGTCAAACTGAAGTGTGAACTGAAAGAGAATATTCTCCAGGTGGAATATTCTATCCTAAAATATAGGAGACTGGATAATGACTAATTATGACTAATGAACAAATAAAAACCTTAGGAAAAAGAAATCCTAGGTGTGTGTGAAGTAACTCCAACACCTAGCACCTGCTACTCATCCACTTCTGAAGTTTAAAGAGCACTTGCCTAAGTTTTCAGGAAATAACACTATCAGTACAAACGAACACCTGGTGGCATTTTCCAATTCTTGTCATAACATAGGGGCCAATGAAAATGATACTTGCATGCACTTATTCATCAATTCCTTGGAAGGAAAGGCTACAACCAACTTCTTTGATCTTCCTCCTAAGATTTTGTCTACTTGGGGGGAGTTAATCTATTGGTTCCGATCCACTTATGGGAAATCTAAAAGCCCCACCGAGAAGTTAAAGGAATACAATAACGTCACCTATAAAGATGGTGAGACCATCAAGTCTTTCAAATTGTGTTTCACCAAATTATACAATCAAATCCATGAACTTATCCGCCCTCAAAACCAAGCCACTTTCATGCATTACTACAATGAATTTACTTCCCCCTACCGTCATAGGCTTGAACAAAAATCCATTGATAATCTCAATTCCACTCTGCATGCTTGTTCATAGTATGAAGAACAGCTTGAAAGAACTGGTTTTTCCCAGGGAGAATCGGTTAGACAGATATACATGTTCGCTCTCTTACAGCTAGTACAAGATATGAACAACCGTATGATAGCATTTGAGTAGAAGGGTATTGTCTCCCCTCTCACCCCTGGAGCTTCATCCTCTTATGCACCCCCCTTTAGAAATCCAGTTGAAAACAATTTTAAGCCTAAAGCTATCTTTCCTCGGAGTTGGTGTAACTTTTGTGAGGAACACCACGAGGAAACCACATGTGAGATAAAGAAGATTGCCAGAGATAATATCTTTGGTAAAATACCAGAAGCTACTATCACTTTCCTAGATTTTGCAGAGCCAGAAGATGTCATGGTCATCAACACTAGGAACAAATCCTACACTCCCAAGGGAAAATTTGATTCTCTCTATAGTTATTCTACCCCAAGCTCATCCTCACCCGCTTCTACTCCCCAGGTTCCTAAAGTTCCTGAGATTCAAGGAATCATTCCCCCTCTCTCCTCTTCCAAATATAATATCTTGAATCAGTTAGCCAACGTCAAAGAAGATGCAACACTTATAGACATGGTTGTCATCCCTGAACAACAGATGCATCTAAAACAATTCATGGAAGTAAAAGCTTATGTTGTAGCCAATATTTCCGAAGAGGTAAGTGAAGAGGATTCTTCTATAAATAAAGTAGGTGTACATAACTTTAGATACCCTGTAAAAATCCCCCTTTTTATATTTCTGTAAATATCATGGATAAGATTTCCCATTGTTGCCTCATCGATGGTGGTTCGGGCCCAAGTGTGATGTCGAATATTATTATGGAAGAGCTAGTCTTGTCTTGTACAAATGAAAACACCAGAAGCATGCTCTCCTATAATAGTCTACAACAAACAACCATAGGTGAGATTAAGGATGTAACCTTGGTTTTATGCATTCATCCTGAGATAAGGACAACCCTCAGCATTCAGGTGATTGATATGCCTGTAAGAAATTACTCAATTATCTTGGGGAGATATTGGAAAGCCTTAACATGTGGATACCTCTCACTCGATGGGACACATTTATTTGTTTCACAGAATAGTAAGAACATTATAGTCCTTAGAGAGGGAAGGATTTCACCCTATATAGAGAATGTTCTGCAATCTAGTTTAAACTATATTGAAGAAGACCTAGGAGTGTATTCTATATTTGTCAAGGAGGAAAATATTCCTTTGGAATGAATTGATTGAGATGATGATATGTGGCATATGCACTTTGACAGTTCAAGCTCTAATGAAGGTAATGGGGCTGGTATTATCTTGGTTTCTCTTGCAGGAAAAATCAATAATCTGTCCTATAGGTTAGAGTTTGTTGGTTCAAATGATGTCGCTGAATTTGAAGCTTTATTATTAGGCATTGAAAATGCCCTTAATCTTGGTTGTGGTCACCTTTTCATTTTTGGAAATCCTGAGCTTGTTGTGAACCTGATACGTAAGATATTCTCTCCTAGAAACAAGCTGATGGAACAATACTACCAAAATATTTGGGCTCTTGTCTCAAACCTTCTATCCTTCAAAATCACTCATATTAAGAGGGAGTTGAATTCAATGGTTGATCGGTTAGTTGCATTTTCAGCCTCTTCGAATAAACAACTTTTGCCTCATAGGCCTGATTGTTCTTTTCAATCTCTATATCGTCAGTATATCTCTGAAAATGTAGAATCTTGGCAGGCCCTCCCTAACAATGAGAACATTTGTGCTTTCATTCAAGATGAACCTCTTAATCCCGAGGAAATTTTTTCTATAGAAAATGATAAGATTTCTGAGAGCTTGACTCCTCTAGACAGTTCGTTTCCATTGAGTTTTGTAGGAAACAAAGAAAAACAGAAAGAGAAGGAGCTACGAAGGAAGGTGGGTGAAACCATCTCTATGAACAATTGGACACTCAAATCTTCAAGGAATATTAACATAACTACCCAACGTTCTGATATCAAAAAAAGGAAGTTTTCCAAGCTACTTGGTGAATTTCAAAATGTTTTTGCTTGGCCTTATAAGGATCTTCGTGGTTTTGATCCTATTTTTTTACAAAATGCTATTTCCATCAAGGAACGCATGAAACCAATTATGCAAGAACAAACATCTATTGACTCTACTTTTAAGGAAACCTTTTAAAGGGAGTTGGGAAAATTCTTAAGGGATGGGATTATTTTTTCAGTCCATCCTGAATAGGTTTCCAATTGGGAACCTGCTTCAAGGACCACTAAGAATATTAGAACCTATATCAATCTTCGAACTTTCAGGCAAGATATTATGAGAAACCCTTTTCCTCCTCTCAGTATGGAAATGGTTCTGCAATAGGTTGTAGAGTCACAGTTACGGTCCTTGCTTGACAGTTTGTTGGGCTACAAGAAAATCAAGGTAAAAGGGGCAGATGCTCACAAAACCACTCTTATCACTAATTTGGGTACCATGTCTTACCATTGCCTACTTTCTAGATTACTTGATGTAAGTACGACTTTTAGAAGACTTGTGCACACGACTTTTGATGAATTGGTCAGTCACCATCTCTATCTTGATGATCTAATTTTGTGTGTCAAGGGGTTGATAATTACGTCGGGATTCCAAGTGTTGGTTCCTTTCCAGATTGCTTTTGTCTTGGACACTAACTCTTACATTTTAAAGAAATTACAGAAGCAATTGTTTTCCTATAGCGCTAATAGCCCTCACTTGAAATATTGCGAGGGACCAACATGAAAAGCTTTGATGTTGTATGGATTTTTTTGTAAAATAGTAGCCTAGCTCTGCTTTCATTTTTTGTGCTTCTTTTTTACAATATTTTGACTTCGGCTTTCTGAGTTAAAACTTTTCTTATTGTTTTCTTCATTTTTTTTCTCTTATTGTTGTTGTTTTAATTTTTGCATTTTTTACTTCTTTCATGATTTGTTTCCTATCATCTTTTAGTTGATTTGGTCAAGATAGGATGTTGGATCAATTCTTCCACAGTGACACTCCTACAAAGCATTGTTAATCGATAACAATCAAGATTACACAGCTTTTATGAAATTGTTATATATTTCCACTGTTGTCTTATAAAGATTTGGTTATCTCCCCCTTATTCTTACCATTTCTCCATCCATTGAGATCTTAAAAGCAAATCTAAAAAAACGAAATTCTCCTTGAAGTTAAGAGCAGATTCTGGTTGAATGATTATGCATACGGTGGTGAAACCTCTCATACTTATCACTTTCCATGAATTATTCCCAAATTCCTGGTCATCTTTCCATTGAATCCACTCACTTCCCCCTGTTGCATAATCTTCGTAGTTATGTCTTCTATGCCTGTTGTTCTTGGTCTGCAAAACCATGAGTTCTGATTTCTAAATTTGTTGAAAATAAATTTTCCTGTGGAGTCACCAGTTTGTTGACGATTAAAATCGTAACAAAGTTTTGCCCGCAAAGTTTTGTTAAAGCCTATTACTATAAAATCTAAATAATACTAGTAGGTGGGACCCCCTTGTAGATTGGAGATCAGATCTGTTCATATTTGATGTTGTGATGATGTTTGACATGGCTTACATGGTTGATGAGATCTTGTTTTTATTAGCTATGGTTTGGACTTATGAAGTATTGGTTCTTTATGTTACTACGACATATGCTATTCATTGACACCACTGCTACCTGTTCTTGAAACACCTGCACGACAGACATGTTAGTAACAATACATAAAAGGCAGTTGAAAAGAGAAATTAAAACAATGCAACAAATGAAAAGGGAAGAATTTGAACTATGCTAGATGCTATACTACATGTATGAGATATTTAAATGATTATGGTTAAATCCTAGCTAGCAAGTAATAGTTATGTGATTTGATTGAGTTATATGGTTAATATGAAAATGGTATATTTGTATGGGTAGAATGTTGGTGGCGCATTTGACAAGGTAATAGATGCTAATGGTTACGTGAATTGTTGAATTATATGGAACTTGGTTGAATTATGTTATGGCATAAGTTAGAAATGTGATATGGCCACGCTATTGGTTTTAATGGGTGATGGTTTCAATACATGGTTTGATTAATTGTGTTGATGGAAATCTCGTTGGCATGTACTAAGGGATTAATTCACTATGAATGGGGGCGAAGTGAATTTACTACACGTCACCCTTACTCCTTCACTGGATGCCACCCCAATCGGGCTATTGTTCAATTTTGTTGTTGTGGTTATGCTCTAACTTCCTAGCAGAGAGGAACCGCTCGGCCAACTCGCATTTTAAGGTGTTTGATTACAAGTATGTCTTTTTTTTTTCATCCATGATTATGCTTTGGTTATGAAATGGATATTGGCTCAAATGTATTGGGTTGTGTTCTCCTTGAGTATGGAAACTGTGTGAAATTGTGATTTTGGGATGAAGTGTTGATGATTTTCTTTGCAAAAATGTTTGAAGTTACAGCGTTATTGGTCACCCTGATGTGTTAGCAGCTATAAGGGCTCTCTGTCATCCTTGTTGGTTTAGTTGAATGGTTTTGTTTGGTCTGGAGTGATTGGTTGTCTTCACGCATTTTATATTTCCATACCCAGTCTCAACTTTTATGGGGTTTAATGGGTTTAAGATGCTTGGTCACACTATGCATTATTTTGGGCATTGGGTTGTTCATGCTTTTATTGGTCATGCGGTAGGTTATGTTGCTTCTTTTCGGCTCTGCTTCTTATCAACGTTTTTAGTTGGTTGGTTGAGATAACCACAAGGGTTATACCCTACGTGCACTAAGTCATTACAAAGCCCAAATGGAGCCTGGCTCCTCTGCTCATAGCTCTCCTGTCATGGGATTTGTCACCCTAGCCACGAAGTAAATTGTGTCATTCTCTGTGTGTACACCATTGGTCCCAGAGGTTTTTGTCATTGAGAAGAATCAACCTCAGTCTCTCTTTGTTGGCCACGGAGAAAACCCCTAACTCCTGAGTCTAAGGATTGACAGAGAAGACCGTTGTTGCCTGTCGGGTTTACTATTGGTTGTTATGTATTATTGACATAAGTAATTAATTGGCTCGACCAAAGTGGATTGTATGATAGTGGTGTTGGTTTAGCATCTAGCCTCTGCAATTGTTATTATTGATTGTATAATCTTGGCATGGTTAATTAAAATGAATTGTTAATTCAAATTGTTGCCTCCTTGTGTTTCTTGAATGGGTAACCTGGCACTATTTTTGTGCTTAACACATTGGTATGAGTGGCATTCCTATAGCATGACTCAATGTTTACTGTAATGACCCTTAACTATTAAGATGGTTAATTTAATAATAATCCTAAAGATTATCTAAATTGTATTTATATCAATAATAATAATTCTAATTGGATATTATTAAATATTTTATATGAGGGTTAAAGAATAATTAATTATTAAGTGAGTCATTAAGTGATTAAGTATTAAATTAAAGGTTAAAAATGAAAAATAATGTTAAATGGGGTTACGTATCCCATAAGGGATAACGTAACCAATACGTAAAAGGGAAACATAAATGAATGGATAAGGCATTAATAAAGGGATAAGATTTTGGTGGGGGAAGTAAATGGAAGGGCGGTGAAGGATGCATAAGGGAGGGAGAAGGATTAGGGAGAAGGGATCATTTTTTTTTCAGGCATTCGACGAGAGGGGAGAACTGGGAGTTTTGGGAGAGTTGGTTTACAGTGGGATTTACAGTGCACCGGGGCTGCAGAGGTTTTGGGCTCGGAGGGCTAGGACATCCATTGATGTCCTAGGGCTAGGCGTACTAGTCGGTAGGGTGGCTGGTTTTGGGGTGTCTTAAGGAGCAAGATGTTGCGGATAGGTTCAAGCGAAGGGAGCAAGCTACTGCGGATAGCATCAGAGCGAGGTATTTAAACTCAAATTTATGGTTTGTTTACTTAAATTTAGTACCTATTGCCAAATTTGATTACGTAAGTATGGAGATAGATTGTAAATTATGAATATTTTACTTCTTTAAAGACTTATAGAAATTACAAAAATTTGGGAAGAAATTTTAAACGTTAATTTGAAATCTGGGCACTACATCTGGTATCAGAGCCCTGGTTCAAATCTGGAACTGAGGGCCTGCTTAACCTGCACATAAAACATAGAACATTAATAAAAATAAAAGTAAAATAAATAAATGTAAAACAAATTTACCAGGTAAAACAGTGAATAAACATTTTAACGATTATATAAAATATAGAACACTTTTGATTAGCTTCTTTAGAAGAAATGCAACTTTTCAGATAATAAACGAGTAATGTCTTCTTCCTTCCTTTTGATTGTGCTGAACCTGAACCTAGCTTTGTTTAATCATATCTTACATCATAGCTATGCTGAGTTAATGTTCATGCTCAGAGTGAGGTTTAGGAGTCATAGGCAACCAGGTGCATAATTGGGCCCATTCGGCATGCGCTCTTAGAGAAAGAAGCCTCGGAAAAGATGCAGAAGGAGAATCCCGTGGCAGCTCAGCTCGCTTCTCACCCTAGTTACACAATCCTTTTTTTAGGAAGAATAAGATAAATCTTACCTCCGTTTTCAAGTTTCAGTCTTTCCAGTGGGCAAGCGAGTTTCCCTCTTACTTAAGTAAGAGCAAGCTCCCATCGAAGGTAATTTCTTATTCTCAGGCGAAGGGGAAGAACAAGAAGTGAAACGGTAATAGGAAATGGGGGCAACGAAACCTATTTGATAACGATAGGGCGTGAGCGCAGAACCTCTTTGATCCCTTTCCCTTGTTATGTATTCAGATAGCTTTTTTGTCTTTATGACAATTTGGGTTGATTACAGTGTTAAACAACAAACTAAACCAAAGAATAGACATAAAATCAAAAAAGTAAAGATAAAAAAAAAAAAATGTAATTACAGTGGGACCAGCACCTCGGCGGACCCTGTGAGAGTTGAACCCACGAGCTCGTGACAGAGGGCGAAAAGGCTTGGCAGCAGAGGATCAAATCATCTGGCCTATCCGTAAGAATGAAATAAGTAAGAATGAAAAGAAATGAAATTCATATGCCAAATGCTTTTCTAAAGTCTGCCTCTTCACAGCGCAATTGCGCAAACACATGAAACCTATTGAAAACGGAGAAAAATAGAAGCATTTGAATTGGCAAATCCCTACTTGGGATGAGAAGATTTTATCGACGTTCATACAATAGGTGCCACACAGGATATAAACGGTGTAAAACCCAGTGCGAGAACACAGAACACGGCTGGCAATGATGGCCTCGATTGCTCCCTTGAATCCTCAGCCAGTATCTGCAAATCGTTATTAGAATAAGCTTAACAAACCCATTGCAGTTTTAAAGCAATCGGCATCAACTCTCGAAACTAAGCACCACGACATCAAGGGAATCCCACGAAGGCGTATTGCACAACACAGGCAAACAGGAGGCAAACAAAGGTCACTCTCATATTTCAAAAGGCAGGCATGAAAATACACAATACTTATCATTCTGCAAGTCCAGAATTGTTTGGGATAGGTACTTATATTTACCAGGTAAGTTACCCAAATCCCCGAATAAACCCAAAAGAGCAATATCATCTACGTGTTTATAATCCATTCATCCAGAGTATTGGACAGTATTGGGCATTCTCGTATGAGCTGCTGACGATGAATAGAACTGGGTTAGGACAATTCGCGGTAATAATAGTTCCCAGCCGCTGGAAGAGCTGAGGGAGCAGCCCAGCATTCGCAAGCTCCATTCAAATAAAGCACGAAGGAAAGTTAAAACTAAACAGGTAAATGGAGCACATAC